>JANHFL010002260.1:67268-88045 GCA_032468155.1 Oxyrhabdium leporinum
ATTTTTCACACCTACTACCATTATAGCATCCCCATGATCACATGATCAAAATTCGTATTTATGCCAGTTGCAGAGGCCCAGGGTCATGTGATCATCTTTTGCAACCTTCTGACAAGCAAAGTCAATGGGGAAGCCAGATTCACATGTTACTAACTTAACAACTGCAGTGATTCACTTAACTACTGTGGCAAAAAAAGGTCACAAAATAGGGCAAAACTCAATTAGCAACTCTCTTGCTTAACAACAAAAATTTTGGGCTCAATTGTGATCATAAGTTGACAACTATCTGTAGTAACCTAAGTTGCTGTACTTTTTGAAACAGAAACAGTACAGAAATGAACTAAGAATAAAATGATCTCAGACCTCTTTGATTTCTTCTAATGTATCTGTGCATTTTTCTCATTTCAGCAAATAGTTTTCATAGAGTTGCATTTTCTGCTAACAATATGGAAGTTCTTGCTTTTGTGTCAAATCTTGTTTGCATTCATCCTCTTCCCCAATTCATTTTTCCCCATCTTATCCCCAATCCATATGGTCAACCAGATTTTACTATGTAATTATTTGAAGATGAGCCCATTGGGATTTTTTAAATATCTGCTAGCATAGTTCAGGAAAATACAACAAAGGACAGCAGGAAATTAGAAGCTAGAAGGACTTCTCATTGACTTTGAATAGCTTACATTATCTCTGAATTTTGCAGAACATTATGTTTTAAATTAGAATTAGGTTATGGTTAAAGACAAGATTCAAATATTCTGCATTTCTTTAACCTCACCACTGCAAGCTCTGGGTGTGCTTTTTAAAAAAATTGATCAATTTTGTCTTAAGATTACAATTAACAGATCTGATCTGAGAAGTTGCTTCTAAATGAAATGTATCAATAAGTGTTGATCACTGTCCCACCTCACACTTTCTTTATTTCCATTTTTTTTCAGAAGCTAGATTCATACATTGCACTAAGGCATACTGACTTGACATCTTAGGTTAGGCTGAACTGGAATTAGTAATTTATGATTCAGGAGGTTATGGGAAGTCAGCCTTTGTTTTAACATGTGGTCTGAGCAATTATGTTTGTAATGTGGAAATAATTTTAATTCAAAATTAGATTTATTCCTATACTGTCTCTAACCTTCCTTTTGATAATTAACTTGACCCACCGGTAACTGAAACTAGAATACTATGTTGCAAACAAGGTCAATACAATGGCGCAAAGATTTCTAATCCACTTCCTCCACTGATATAATGACCAGGCTAAACTAATTAATCTGGCAAATAATAGCAGACAGGGAAAACCCTTTCCCAATACAAAGTTTCCCTGGGTACACAGAAATGGCATTCAAAATCAGCACGTAGGCACACTCCAAAGGGAAAAGATCTAAACACACACTAAGCAAAGTAAGTTAAGAACTTTTCCATCAGACCTGCACATCTACCAAATTAAACATCACAAGAGCACATACACACACACTTCACAAAGGACGGTCTCTCCTAAAAATATTCCTAGTCTCTGTATCCCAAATTGTGGCTACCTCAAGTGCTGCTTCTATGTTCTTGAATACATTTCTTCCTCTTCAAGCAGCTGAATCCCATGTCACTCTTTCACAATCCCAGCTGAAATTTGGACTAGAATATTCTTCTGACAGTAAGGTCTCTTTAGAGTTGAACATGCTATGGATATTCACCTAGTGTGATTTGTTTGGTTTTGGCTTAGTATATTGTGTGAATACGGACAGTTATGGATTATTAAATAAACCGTTGCACAAACCAGTGGTGAGTTTCAAATAATTTCACCACTGGTTCACCAAAAATGTGAGCTCACACGTGCGGCTTCCGCGCATGCGTGTGTAGCTTCCACATATGTGTGTGTGGCTTCCACATATGCGTATGCAGCTTCCACACATGCATGTGCAGCTTCCACACAAGCGCGCACACCTTCCAGGCATGCGTGCATGGCTCCCATGCATGCGCATGTGTGCAGCTTCTGCCACGTGATGAGGCTCAACCAAGCAGCCTTTCGGGGCCTGCTCCCCTCCATGTCTGCTCTCCAAGGAAGCGGCTGCTTCTCTCCACACTTCTGGGAGAGCGCCTTGTGCAATTTAGCAGCTCTGAGCCGCTGCTTTCCTCTAAGTCCCATCCGGAAAGCGCTGCAGCACAGAGAAGCAGCAGCGGCTCACAGTTGCTAAATTGCACAAGACACTCTCTCAGCAAGAGCAGCAGCAGAGAGAAGCAGTTGCCGACCCGGAGAGCACATGGGGTGTCTCTGTGAGTGACCTAGGCTTGGCAAGGGATAGAAGAAGTGGCTGCAAGATCTCTGCTGCAGTGCTTTCCGGATGGGACTTCTTACAGGTCAGAAGAACCATCCGGTCCATTCTCAAGCCACCTCAGCCCTCCTGTGTACACACACACACACCTCGGCCCCTTGGCCTAGCGTGGCAGGCCAAGGGCCGAATAAATTGCTTCAGCCCGGGAGGGGGATGTAGTTTGAGGCCAGGGGGGTGGCATGTGGGCGGAGGCCCAGGGTATGGCCGGAGCCAGGGAATGGCGCATTCCCCAACCTGGCCAAGGCAGGCCGAGGCTCTGGGGCAAGGCCGGAGCCAGGGAATGATGTGTCCCTGGGCCCTGACCTGAAGCGAAGGGCAAGTGAGCGGCATGCTTACCTTTGGTGAGCAGAGCAGACGAGAGACAGAGGCGAGGTTCGGAGATTAGCTGGGCTGCATGGCGAAGTCAAGATATATATGGAGGGGTGGGGTGGGGTGGGCAGGGCCGGCCAGTGGTGCGATTTGCCAGTTCTCCAAACTGAGCAGAATCATTACCACCGGTTCAGTAGAACCAATCCGAAACGGCTGAATACCACCTCTGGCACAAACCGCACTTTTGATCAATGCATCCTATTTTGGCATGCAAGCTCATTTTACCAGGAATCTCTGTATTTGTACGGTACTCTCTAAAAGGTCATGCTCATGGGTGAAAAATGAACTAGTTAACAAACTCAGGTTGTGACAAAAATACCTTTATTGGTGTACAAATACAGGGCTTCTTGGTACCCAATATACAGAATATAGAATAACATAGTTGGAAAGGACCTTGGAAGTCTTCTCACTAATCTTCTCGAGTGGCAGATGTCCTATACCAGGGGTGTCAAACTCGCGGCCTGCGGGCCGGATGCATCATGCGCTGGCCACGCACACCCCAAATTTAGCAAAGAGGGGAAAAGCTGCAATAGGTCATGAGATGACGTGACAATGCGAGTTTGACACCCCTGTCCTATACCATTCTGGACAAATAGCTATCCAATCTCTTCTTAAAAACCTCCGGTGATGGAGATCAACTCAACTCCTTTCAATTTTTGTTCCAATTCAGGCTAACAGTTCAGAATTCAAGGGGACAGTTTAACTAAGCAAAACTGGATTTTTTAAAGTACACTTTAGAATTACAATCAGTATATGAAAATGTTTAAACTTGGCATCCGAAAGGTTTAAACCAAAAACAGCAACTGAAATAGTTTTTTCAAAAATCATCAAATTTATTCTGCAATAAAGATTTCAACCCCCAACAGCTTGCATTTCTAAGCAAAATCAGTATTTCATTGACATTGCCAGGATATTCCTTATATTTCCTTCAGTACTCAAGTTTTTATACTTGACAGGTCTGGGTTTATTTGTTAGTATAATATTTTTTCTTGGCCGGTCACATTTTAAGGAAGCTTTTTTTTTTTTTACAACAGTATAAGCTTAAATTGATTTGTTGTTTCGCTAGGTGATTTGCCAAAAAGCCTTCCTGGACACTTGATATTTTATTGCAAGAATCACAGGCTTTGGATCTACGCGGACAAAAGGTGTAATGGAGTTAACGATTGTGGAGATTGTTCTGATGAAATAGGGTCACGTGAGTCCTTTATTTGCTGAAAAAATAAAATTAAGGTTTTAACTATAAATGAATATTTTAAGGCTTTTGTTGCCTCCCAAAGTGTTCTGCTTTAGTTGACCTTGCCCTCAACACACACACACACACACACACACAGGTACACAACAGAGGGAAAACAAAAGACTGGTTATTCAAGTCCAGAGCAAAGGAATTAAGTGTAACACAGCACAGAACTATGCAGTTCTGGCTGGTCTGTTCCTGTTTTGCTGATGTTCTTCCTTAGGCAGGTCCTTTGACTTTCTAGCCAATAGAGGAGAAAAGAGTTAGCTCCATAAGGAAGGGAGTCTCTGTGAATTTTATTCTGCTAATCATTGCCAACTCTGAGGGCCGGGGTGGTGGGGTGATGCTCATCTCCATTTCAAGGCCATAAGCCAGAGTTTATGGATGGCCATACAGTTAGTCCTTGACTCACAACAGTTCATTTAGAGACCATTCAAAGGTACAATGGCATTGAAAAAAGTGACTTATGACCATTTTTCACACTTATGGCTCTTGCAGCATCCCCACAGTCATGTGAGTTACAGTCAGATGCTTGACAACTGGTTCATCATTATGACGGTTGCAATATCCTCAGGTCATGTGATCATCTTTTGTGACCTTCTGACAAGCAAAGTCAGTGGGGAAGGCAGACTTACTTACTATGTTACTAACTTAACAGTTGCAGTGATTCACTTAACAAAGGTGGCAAAAAGGGTCGTAATATGGGGCAAAACTCACTTAACGAATTTCTCACTTAGCAACATAAATTCTGGACTCAACTGTTTTCATAAGTTCAAGATTACCTGTAATTATAAATTGATCAGGTCCCATTGACAAAAACATATTTAAAAGACTCCGGATTTTCTTTGGCATATGATTTCTCTAATCTTGAGCCTTTCAGATGTGTTAAGGCTAGAGTTCTCATAAGCACTGCCCACAGCCAATGTTTCACAATTCGGGGACACTTAGGTAGAATTACCCACTAACTACTGTATGATTTTTGGGAAGGAACATCTTATGAATTGGGTTCATGTGTGTGCGTGTTGTTGTTTTTTTAATCTTGTAGAAGCCAACTGTCCTCCTTGTGGATCTCAGTCTTGGAGTTGTACCCTGGTGGTCTTCCATGATTATTGTACCTGCATTCCTAGAAGTT
Source organism: Oxyrhabdium leporinum (assembly GCA_032468155.1). NCBI lineage: Eukaryota > Metazoa > Chordata > Lepidosauria > Squamata > Cyclocoridae > Oxyrhabdium > Oxyrhabdium leporinum. The sequence continues at coordinate 72,325 of JANHFL010002260.1, forward strand.
TTTGCAGAGATGGAATACAACACTGCTTTGACTGGTCTGATGAATACCTCTGTACAAGATAAGCAGAGGATGGACCATAACCTTGGAGAAACTAAAAAACCACTCACTGGGAACCAGGCTGTTGTGGAACTGCAGATATTTTTAAAGGGACCTCACAAAGAATGCTTTATTCAGTGTTGTTGCTCTTCACAGCATTTGCCCTGCTTGGTTGCAGGGGCTGTGTATTTTGCTCCGCATTCACCTACTTCTCACAGTGAAGCCATTCATCCATAACAGACAAGAGGATTTTGGCTTTCATTCAGTTTGCCAGAGACTGACACTGCTGTTTCCAGATCAGCGACTTGCTTAAATTCAGTCTATAATCTTCATCTTGCACAGATGCTCATGTACCAATAAAGCACCTTATTTGTAAATCAGAGGTTATGAACTTTCACCTTATATCAGCTTCAGTTATTTATGAGTTTATAAATATACAGAAGATCCACATCTGATATTTAGATGGCAGGCCAGGAGCCATACTAGCTAGAGAAAGACAGGGAAATAAATCACATAATTATATGTAAAGAAAAGGCTTTGCCAAGTTTATGGATGCTCCCTCCCACACCCCTAAATATTTTGACTCATTTCAGAGCATTTTACTTTAAAACAGATAGTCCTCTACTTACAGCTCATTTAGTGACCGTTCAAAGTTACAGCAGTACTGAAAAAAGTGGCTTACAGTTTTTCACTTACACCCATTGTAGCATTCCCATGGTCACATGATAAAAATTCAGATGCTTGGAAACTGGTTGATATTTATGAGTTGCCATGCCCAGAAGTCATGTGATCAGCTTTTGCAAACTTCTGACAAGCAAAGTCAACGTGGAAACCAGATTCACGTAACTATCGTTTTACTATAAGCTTTCACCCTCAAGACTCCACCTGACTGCTGTTCTGTGTGCTGCTTTTATTTACCTGTAAGCCAAACTTGCTAAACTTTGGCAGAGAACCTATCTCTATACTGCAAGTGTGTGTGTTTAGTGAAGGGAATAAAACCACCCCTTCGTGTATTTGGATGTGCTTGGCCTGGGACAGGAGAGTTTACAATGTGGAGAGGTCAAACTTAGTTGGCGATCTCTAAATTTTGAAACCCAAAACTGCACAAGCAGTCTTGGTATTACTTTTCCCCCCCCAAAAAAGTACAAATGTATATTTTTGAGCATCACAAACAATTTACATAAACAGTTCAACCATAACACTTTTCAGCCCTTATGTTTACTGTATTATATTTAATTCTTTGTGGTCAAGTCTTGCCCTGCATCTTCAGATACAACATACAAAGCGGTTACATCACGCAAGAATGACTTGCATGAATTAAAGATGCTCAACAAAAATCAACACTAGGGGCAAAAATGAATCATAGCTATTATCATTTCCAGCAGTTTCTCAGTGAATCCACCTTATGTTTACCCAAACATCGTAAAGTGCTCATTTACTGTATGTATAGAAGTATAGCAAGTGTTTCATTTCCTTTACAGTGGCTTCAAGTTGATTTTTTTTCCAGTCCATCAACTGCAAAAATAGAATGCACCATTTATTTTCCAAGAGAGACAAAGCTGAACATCAGCCAATTAGTTTAAAATGTTCACTTTTATTCAATAAGAGTTTAGCAGGTCCCATTCTGTCTGTGAAAAGCTAAAGAGTTCTGATTGAAGGTGCTGTTTTTTCTGCCCAGCTGCACTTCTCCTTCTCTTTGGGAATTCTTCAATCATTTCCATGTCTCTCTGTGGTAAAGGATTATCTGATGTCTCTGTTCTTTCTTTGTAGAATTGCAAGTTCTCATAATTTTCTCTTCGCTTTTCTCCTAACAGTGATTCTGGAGATCCTTCTGCTCTGGGTCTTTTTCCATCTGCAAACAACAATAATAACAAAAACCCTCTCATGGCCACAACTGCATTTTTATGTTGTTATGTTTTGGCTAGCAGCATCAAGAAAAGAACATTAACTTATATAGATAAAGCATTTTGAAGGCTTCCAAATGTTCAAAGGATTACTGCTTTAATTCTTCCAGTCATTTTAAATGAAGCCTGAGGAAAGGAGGAATCTTATTTCATAAGGAGAGAGAAGCTTTTTAAAAATCCACTTTAAGTTAACTGTTACCATCTGTGTATGTACAACTTCTTTAGCTCACAGCTTCAGTGAGCAAAAATATACCTCAATTTTTTAGAAGTAGTTTTAGCTTGGAAACAACTGTCTTTATTCAATTACTTACAGAAACGTTGAGCTGCTAGTTTAGATTTTATACTTTCTTTGGAGTTAACTACTTCTAGGACTGCATGTTTCCACTGCAAGATAACCTGAAAAAGTTAATTTCAATAGTGAGTATACTGATTTTTGTATGACAATCAATCTAAATGAAAATATATTAATTGTGTATAAATTATGATACTTAGGATGAACAAGTGTCAAAAACTAAGTGATAGTTAACTGAATTGAAAGAATATGCATTATAATCTCTGTAACAGCTATCCTTTTTACAGTCTTAAACCAAAAGTAATAATTCATTTAAAAATACATTTCTTGTTAAACAATCATTATTTAATTATATTTCTAAACCTCCCTCAAAGAACTCTACAATATATAATACTTGTAATATTAGCATACAAAACTATTACTAATAGAATATCCAGTTATATATATGCAGTATGTATTACTTTAATGCAGCTAAATAATAGAATATTACGAATCTATTGTATAACTGTCATGCTGAAATAATATATTGTATAAAAACTGAGAAGATGGAACAACATGATCTACATAGCTAGATTTAATAACATGTTAAAGGACTGAGCTATATACAATATACATTAATATGTATATGTTTCTTTAAATGTCAGTAATTTAATTACTATTTTGTATACTTTTTTATTATATAAGCAATGTTACATTTTGTTTGTACTTCATCATATCTTTTTGCAGTTATATTTTATGAATAAAATATTTAAGCATTAAAAAAGAAAATTTGTCATTTATGCCTGACATTTTAAAACATTCAGACTCACAAACTCATCTTTTTATATATTAAAAATGGATATTGATAATTTAGGAAGTACCTGCTCTGCCCATCCTTCTGTTTTGCAGTTGCTATGATCAAATTCTTTCAAAGGGATCTTTGAATGGACTAGGTCTATGAGCGTCTGGATTTGATCAATGACTTCTTTTGTGCCCTAGCAATAAAGAGAAACCAAAATAAATTGGCTATGTTCGTGTCATACAGTAATGTCTAATGGTTTGGCTTTGCAAATTGTTTAAATTCAGCCTTTTTGTTTATAAACAATGCTTTACAGCTTAGTGCGATGAGGTGGCCACACTGATTTTAGTTATTTATTTTTACTGATTGAAAGAACGCCTAGCTCCAGATGATTCTGGATGCAAACAAATGATATATATCTAGAAAAACTCAGTAAAACAAAACAAAATCATAGCAAGCAAAATCTTACAGGGCATTTACTCTGTCCCAAGGCCTAGAACAAGGATTTCACCACCTCATGGAGTATAATCAGGTTGGGTGACACATGGGTCTCTAGAGAATATCATTCCAGAGGGCGTGTGCCATGACTGAGGAGGCCCCAACAGAAGGCACAGTTTTACAGAAAGGACTCAAAGCACACTGACTCTGCCAGATCTTATCAGCATGTTTCCTGGCAACGTTTAAAACAAATCATGGCTTAAGATTAATATGCGAATCCACCCGTTCTATGAAACAACAAAGTCAATGACAAGACTTATGACAAGACAGAAATGTTGACCTTTTTATATGTGAGAGTGTATGCTGTATGAGTGTGTGCGCGCGCGCGTGTGTGTGTAAATATGCATGTGCTTAAATCTAGATGTTAAACAAAGTAAACACTTCTTTTTACCCTGAGGCCAGTTCCAGAGAGATCCAAATAGCTCAACTTCTTGAAAGGACGAAGATACCTAACTCCTTTATTTGTGATTCCTGGATTATCTATATAAAAAACAATATCACATTAAATTTAAACCTGTTATATACGCTAAAGGGCATACAAGAGATAACGTAAGTCAAAGCTACTTAACTGTTTCTTAACTTGACACTTGTTAGAAATGCTAAACACTACGCCACTTAACCTATGATTAACTGCTACTTAACTGAGAGGGGTTCAGAAAGCTTCATTTCCTTGCCCGAAAGGACTACATTTTAACAAGTACGGTTACATTAAGAGGTGTCTTAGGAATTACAAGAAAATGTAAAATAACAAACCATGGATTGTCACACATAGGAGCAATGAGTAGGATAGGTGCCCTCTAGATTCCCTCTTTCGGGCACTGTCATGTTCAAGGCTCATGCAATGATATCTTCTTGACTGCAGCCCCTTTTCTTAGAAATATTGTGGTTAGATTAGCCTAAATTTTGTTATATTTTAGGAAAGCCATAAATTCTAACTTTTCTAGAAAGGCTTGAAGAGGATCTGGATGTTATTGTTCTGGGTGGCTTTAAGCTCTTTGTAGTATTGTTTTTGCTATTGAAATTATTATTTTGTTATACAGTCTTATTGTTTTAATATTCTTATTGTAAGAAAGGAATATAAACCAGTCAGAGTCCTGTGGGATTAGGGAGCATATAATAAGCCTGATACAAAAACAGAAAAATATCAAATTTCAGGACAGACATATGCACTTTTTCTTTCCCACTACAAGTAGTCCTCGACTTACGATCACAACTGAGACCAAAATTTATGTTGCTGAGACATTTGTTAAATGAACTTTGCTCCTTTTTTTGTCCTTTCTTGATGTTAAATGAATACTGTGGTGGTTAACTTAGTAACACAGTCGTTAAGTAAATCTGGCTTTCCACTTTGCTTGTCAGGTTACAAAAGGTGATTATATGACCCTGAGACACTGCAACCATCATAAATAGGAATCAGTTGTCAAGCTTCTGAATTTTGATCACGTGACCATGGGGATGCTACAGCAATGGTAAGTGAGAAAAACAGTCATAAGTCACTTTTTTTCAGTGCCATTGTAACTTTGAATGGTCACTAAACAAATAGGATTACCTATATATGAATAAAGATTAGATATTTGTTGTCAAATACTCCTGTTCCATAGAACTTCAGCAAACCAGGGTATTGTACCATCTTGTTTGCTGTATTCAAACTAGGAACCACTGCTCAAGGGAGTTGGAAACATATAAACTTAATACATGAAATTGAATTAAATTAGTAACAAATCATTTATTTAACGACCACTGAAGTCTTTCAGCAATTTACAACAGAACATAAAGCCAAAATTAAAATTAAAAATGGTAAAAATCTAGAATTCAAACTCTGTTTAAAATATGCCTTCATTTTGTTAAAGCAAACATAAACAATGAATTTGGCAGTGAATACATTCTAAAGAAACAGAACAGCATCGGAGAAAGATCAACCATGAGTCATTTATAAGATAACCTTGAGAAACCATAAGCAAATCTCCCTAATTAACTAAGAGGATCAAATAGAAAGGGATATACACTCATATAAGCTGGACATAACTCAATGAGACTATAAAGTTGCATTACTAGTCCTTTGCCTGGAAACAAATTGGCAGCCAGTATAATGATGTTATCATATGTATAATGGGATGTCTTTGACCAAGCCATTTGCTGTATTTAAATTTCTGAACAAGACATAAAGATATTTCCATGGAGGGTATTTATATTAGTCAATTTGAAGCTAAAAGAATGCACAGGAAAAGGGCCAGAAAAAAATGTAGATTCTGATGCACCCCACACTATTTTCTGCTTCTTTTGGAAGTGTGTCATTTTATTCAGTACTCTCTTGTCTACATTCAGTTTCAATTTATTACATCTTCTCCAGAATTAGATATTATATTATGGTCCAACACCAGATTAGGCTTAACCATTACCTGAATTCAAATGAGCTATGCCAATTACTTGAAGTTGATACAAGGAAATAGGTTTATAAATCATCACATGCAGATAATATCCAATATCAGATTATTTGATAATGACCCTCAACAGTTAATATAAATATTGAAAACCATCAGTGATTGTTATTTTGAAACCAACTATTTCCAAACAATACTACCTCAAAAGTTTATCTGGAAGAGAACTGGAACAACTAAAGAAAATTGAGATGTTAAAAAAAACAAAGCACCCAAAGAACTTGAAGTCTCTTGAGTAACATTCAAAAGTATTCGAATAATCTATTGAGTCTTGATGCTATTCATCTCAAACATGAAGGGTGACATTGCTGACTTTGTAGCAAAAAATAGTAACTTGTCTCTCAAAGTTCAGTTAAGGAAAGGAAGGTACAGGCAGTCCTTGACTTTCGACAATTAAGCCCAAATTTTCTGTTGCTAAGCAAGACAGTTGCTGAGTTTTGCACCATTTTATAACCTTTCCTGCCACAGTTGTTAAGTGAATCACTGCAGTTGTTAAGTTAATAACAGGGTTGTTAAGTGAATTTGGTTTCCCTACTGACTTTGCTGGTTTGAAGATCGTAAAAAGTGACACTGCAGCTGTCATAAATACTTGCCAGTTGCCAAGCATCTGAATTTTGCTCACGTGACCATGGAGATTCTGCAATGGTCCTAAGTGTAAAAAATGGTCATAAGTCACTTTTTTTCACTGCCTTTGTAACTTCAAATGATCATTAAACAAATGGTTGTAAGTTGAGGACTACCTGTACTTGCTCTCTAATCTTAATTTATACTTACAAGACAAATCCAATACCGAGAGATTTTCAAGGCCTCTTTTCATCACTCGAACTGGTGCTGTCATTTTGCGAAGCCCAATATCTGATAAGCAGTTATCTTTCAGGAGAAGGTGAGTTAGACTGAAGTAAAATGTAAAAATTGCAGTTTTTACAGAAATATCTGGAGTAATGTTAATTGTTAAAGAGTATTTCCTGAAAAGTATCAATTATTGTTTCAGGTTTCCTCTCTCATTTTAAGACTGGCATAAACTCTATCTAATCACAATGATCATACATTAATAATGTTCAGGGGAAAAAACATTGATTCAAGAAACATATTCTAGTACCTTAAAGTTTATTTGTCTCAAAAGTGTACATAAAAATAAACCTACTTAATTTATTAATCTAACCCAATTTGTTGTATATGTCTACAATTGCAAATTTGAACAAACTGCAAAGAATTGTAAATTAAATAGGTATGACACTATTAATCTAGACTTATGGTTTAATTATTTAAACAGAGCTGTAAAAAGCATTTAAAAGAAATGGTCTTTTTGTATCACATGGATTATAGTACAAGTATGACATTAGCATGAAAAAAGTACCTTTCTTTCTTTGAAATATTTAAGCAGTCATATCCTTTTAAGACTCTCTGCTTCAAAAGCTGTCCTCAGTCCATGTGCTATACACATACATGTGCATGTCTAGACAACATTGCTACATGAACTATTAGTGAAGAAGCTGGTGAACATGTCTACAGAAACAGCTGTTGTTTGAACTATAAACCAGATTTAGATACAGCACTATATCATGTTTTGGTTAATCTAGTACGTGGGGTAACCTGTAATTGCTGAATTGATACAATATCCCAAATCATAACTCAAACATGTTTCATTACAGCTCAGCATTATATAACATGTGAACCTACTGTATACCCTCCTAAAATTTGAGGGCTGGGAGATGACTGGGATATATATATCCCTGTGTGTGTGTGTGTGTGTGTGTGTGTACGCGCACACGCGCACATTTTTCCCTGCTTTTTCTCCTTAATCTATTCTTGTAAAACCAGAAAAAATTAAGTACTTTCTTCTATGGAAGGTAGTGTTTATGGAAATTTTCGATCAACCAGTTAGAATTAAAGAAGCTTCTTGGATAAGAAGCAAAACATTATCAAAAGGGAAAAAAATCAAGAAAGTCTAGTTGCCTTTTGGAAAAAGCACCTTTGGTTCTTTCTTCTACATTTTTTCTGCCATGAAGTGCATCCTTGTGAAGGAAGAAAGCACTTACTTATAATTACCTGTATAGAGAGCGCCAAGGTAATGTACAGTAATCCTTGACTTACGAGCACAAATGAGCCCAAAATTTCTGTTCCTAAGCAAGAAGTTAAGTGAGTTTTGTTCCATTTTTTTTTCTTACCACACTTGCTAACTGAATCATTGCAGTTCAGCTAGTAACACGGTTGTTCAGTGAATCTGGCTTGCACATTGAGGTTGTTTTCAGAAGGTTGCAAAAGGAGATTGCCTGACTTTGGGACACTGCAGCTGTCATAAATATGAACCAGTTGCCAAGTGTCTGAATTTTGATCATGCAACCATAGGGATGCTGCAACAGTCATTAAGTGTGAAAAACAATCATAAGTCACTCATTTCTGTGGTGTGGAAACTTTGAATTGGTCACTAAATGAATGGTGGTAAGTCAAAGACTACCTATAATTGGTAAGGTGTAGGATGTCACCAGAAAGACCCAGTATCAAATCTAGCATGAGTCTTAGAAAGTCTTTGGGTCAGTGGCTCTGTCTCTCTCTTAGCCCCATCTACTTCATAGGGTTGTCGCTTTGACGAAAAAAAGAGGAGAAAGAAGGGTTATGCATGCCACTTTAAATTCCTCAATGGAAGCTGGGATATAAATCTAACAAATAAATAGTGGCATTTAACATGTACTTTCAGCTAGCACATACAAAATTAACCATTCGAATAAAAATTTTCCAACAAGTGAAATATGTAATAATTTATTCCATTTGTAAGATATGTAACAGATAAATGTATCTCAGGCTTGTTATAATTAAAACTGGAACTGATTTCAGTTGCCATAGTTCTTTGAGCAATAAACAAACAAATGAGAATGCTAATTTCTCTCACAATTATTATTACTGTACCTGGACAGACTTTCATTGGTGACATGCACTAGCAGCTCATGGTCATCCCCAAGTTTACAACACGACAAATCCAAATATGTCAGACCTCGAAAAGATTTAATTTCTTCAAGTTTTTCAGAGATAATTAGAGAACTGTAAACAATAAAAACAAAAATGTAAGCTCCTACAACTTGGCACTGTCTTCTATTATTGAAAAATTAATACTACTAATCATCTTTACAAACAGGATTATTTTCTTACACTATTTTGTTTGTTGTGGAAAGTAGTTTGGGTCTCATATATTTTGGAAAAAACAACTGCAGATTTTGTTAATGCCCAGCCTAAGTCACTTCTAATTATGCTCAATTCCATTTCAATATAATATTGAAGTCATGCAGAAATGTGCTAGTAAAATCATACCATACAGTCAGGAAGGATCTCAGAAGTAATTTGTTTAACTCCCTGCTTGTCCATGTCCTATTAAAGCAAGGAGTATGCGTATTGTCTAAAGCACAAGTACAATAAAACCAATTTTCTTTCATTTACAATTTACAAAGCATCTCAACAAAAGGCAAATTTGATGCAGTTATAGCTGGGATCAAAATATAGTTAGGTACAAAACTGCAAGGAGTAAACCTTAATTCATTTTCTTTAGATGTCAATAGAGTTTATTTTCAGGTGACTCTGTTGAAGAAGGTTGCAAGGAGTATTCCCGACCATTTAAAATCTAATACTATAGAAAATGCTTCCCCAATAGGGTATTTTATTTGCTGTGGGACAGGGAGGAGTACTTCAACTTCTATAATTCTTAATGAGCATGAAATCTTAACATATTTGTGGGGTAAATTAAGTTGAAGAAAGCTATCCTGTATCTTTTATAAACATTTCTCATGTAAAACAGCCACAGCAGCAACACAAATTTAAAAACTTTAAATATCAAGCAGTAAGATTAAACTTCAGATTTAATTAATATCCTTCAACTGCAAATGAAGCGATAATACTTCTGTTTCCAGTTATGTAACAGTTCAAAAAATAGAGATAGGCAGTTCAACCTATCCTATTTGCATTGACCTGTTTAATTTCACACAGCATTCCAATTTTACACTTTCTTGAAAATCAATATGTATGCTCCATTAGCAAACAAACACACTATCAGCAAACAGTATGTGCTTACCCATTTCTCAAGCATAATTTCTGAAGCACTAAGCATCCATAAGCATTAGTGAACGTCTGCAAAGCACAGAGCCCTATTTTTGATTCCATGAATTTCTGCCTAGCATCTGCAGCATAGAAAAGCTTTTCTGCTATCTGTTCTGGAAAGTCATTCAGTGAATCAACATGATTAATACTGTCAGCAATATAGCTCAGGACTAGGCTGAAAAGAGACTTAGCAGAATAACGAAGACTTCCCTCCTTTGTGTAAGTAAAGATAAAATGATCTGTCCTTCCATTGTCATTTTCCTTGTTGACACAAAGCTCAACAGAAAATTCTTTGGAGAACAATCTTGAAGACCTTGAATTTGGAGTATAATTCATTCCTCTTCCTGAAGCTTGATTTATCATAAAGAGCTGACCATTCTCTCGAACAAATACAGGATCTCCTTCTAGAACATTTTTGGCACCAAGATAGTCTGACATTCTGTTTTCAGATTTCTGGAAGGAAAAGTCAAAATGAACAAAGTATTAAAGAAACGGGATAAATTTCCAAAATGTATTCCACTTTTGATTTTTTTCACTTATACAGAGTATTTTTATACATAAATATTTTAATATTAAACACCTAAGCTGAAGGAGCTTCCCCAAAGCATAGCGATGACCGTGTTTATATCCTTGCAGGAGAGGGGGAAAAAAATCCATAACAGCTGTCCTTATTTTAAAATTCATAATGTATTTCTCAACCTTTGCAACTTTTTAAGATGTGTGGACTTCAATTCCCAGAATTCCACAGCCAGCTTTCTCGTTTGCTTAATGTCTGTGGAATTCTGGGAGTTGAAGTCCACACATCTTAAAAAGTTGCAAAGGTTGAGAAACACTAGTTTATAAAGCAAGATTAATCCAATCCATGAAGATTGGAAAAAGAAAAAAAAAGAATATACCTGCTGTCCGGAGGAACTTCTGAAGTCGCCTACAGCGTATTCGTATGACTGCAAAGGGGCAGTCAAGCTTCATTTACTGCCAGTATTTTAGTTAACTAGCAAATCCTTTCAATTTACATGCAATATAGCCAGGTTTTGTTTCGATTTCAGCAGGGGAACATTGGAAACAACCAGCAGCCTCCCCAAACCACTCTCAGGTGGGCAGTTCGGGAAACCACCCCACAATCCGTCGCCTCCCAACGAGGGAGGTTTCTCTGAAGCCACCCCAGAAAAAAACAAAAATACAAAAGAAAAACTACTTGCCCCCACTTTAGACCGCGAGATTAGCTACTGAAAAAAACAATGCGCATGCGTGCCTGGCCAGGTACCCTAGAGATAAACATGTAGAGCCGTTTCCCGAGAACGAGAGAGATGTATATGTGTGTGTGTGTGTGTATTTGAACTCCTTAATTTCCCAAACCGCGCGGTTGAAGGCCTTTGAAAGTTCACGTCCAACGTTTTGAAGGGCACCACATCGCCCTACCCTTTGCTAACTTACCTAGCTCTTTGGGTTCATGCACAATAGAATTGAAAGGTTCACTGCTCGTGGATTGGTTTCCAGCACGTTGCAGAATTGGACTATACAGAGGTGTCCACGTTTAGAGGTGTCCACGCTTGCCCACTGTAACACTTGCGGACTTCAACTCCCAGAATTCTCCAGCCAGCACGGTTGACGAGGGAATTCTGGGAGCTGAAGTCCACAAATCCCTGGATTAGATTATCCCTGCCGTCCATGCCCTGAACTACAAATTATCTAATCCAGATTTTAGGACGCCACTTCCGTGCTTCCAGGCGAGGTGCTGCTAGGCAACTGAGCCGCTCGGCCGGTAGGAGGGAAAAGAAGGGAGGCTTTGAAGGGACGCCGTTTTACGAGGCTTGAGCAAGGATGAAGTTTACAGACTACTGCCTCAGCTCCGAGGGAGCCGATGTTATTTTAGCGACATCCAGTGATGAAATGTACCCGGCGGAAAACATCATTGATGGGTGAGCCTTGAGCCTTCGGGGGCGTGTTGGGCGTTGAAAGGATCGACTCGGGACCTCGGGAGACTCTCCTTTTCCATCCTGACGACTTTTAAGATGAGTGGAGGAGTTGGGGAGTGGAGTGGAAGGTGGAGAAACACTGTTTTTTTTAACGTTGTGCATGTTAAAGTCATCTTAAACTTGTCAAGGTGGAAAAAACACTCAGCTGCCGGTGGAAAAGTGAAAGGTGGAAAAAACACTGCCTGTGGGAAAACAAGGTGGAAAAACACTGGCTTCAGAAAAGGCCAAGACTCAAGAATGGGGACAAGAATTCAAGATTTGAAAAATCTGTTTGTTACGTTATATGTACAGTATTATTAACTGTTTATTTATTCGTTAAATGTATTCGTTGTCTATTCCCCCCTTGGGGCTGCCCGAAACAGCTTACAATAATATAGCTACCTTTTCCCCAGAAAGCTCAAAGGAAAGTATATTTTTCTGCTTCTCTGGTTATCCCCCAGCAACATTTTGAAGTAGGCTAGGCTAAGAAATATGGATAGGCTCACCCATAGGAGTGACTATTGTGCTATGCTGTGGTTTGTTTAGCTATGTTGAAACCATAGTTTCATACGTAAGCCTATGATGTATAATTGCATTTTATTCTCTTCTAATAGGCGATCTGAAACTTTTTGGACCACAACTGGGATGTTTCCTCAGGAATTTATTATTTCCTTTCATAAATGTGTGACCATTAGCAAACTGACAATTCAGTGTTACTTAGGTAAGTTATAGTATGTTTATGTTTTCAAATTATGTATCTTTTCTGCAATTTTATATACTTCATTTAATGTACTGTTCCATTATACAGTTGTATACTTCATATAATAAAAAATAGTCATGCATTTATACTTGGGAATACTGTATAGACATTTCCACTATAGAAGAATTGGTCCATGGCTCATAATAATTTTTACATACTACATTTATAAGAAAGTATTGGTTATTATTAATATGAGTTGCAGAGGCAATTCTATTTATAATTATAATTCTTTGTGGGTGTGTTTGCTTGTGTTTTTTCCCTAAGTAACTTATTTTTTGATACATCTGTAACTAAACGCATCTTTGAATGTAAAATGAGACATTAGAAGTCTCCCATACTTACATCCTAGGATGGATACCTTTAATTTCTGATAACTGTAATATGAAGCCATTCTGTAATAGGGACTTTGCAACAACAATAACCCATCAAGTTTTTGGTGACACAAACATGCTGATATCATTAAATCAAGTTACAGGTAGTCTTTGACTTATGATCACAATTGAGCCCCAAATTTCTGTTGCTAAATGAGACATTTGTAAAGTGAGTTTTACCCCATTTTACGTCCTTTCTTGCCACAGTTGCTAATGCAGCTGTTAAGTTAGTAACACGGTTGTTAAGTGAATGTGGCTTCCCCCTTGACTTTGCTTGTCAGAAGGCTCACAAAAGTATCATTTGACCTCAGGACTCTGCAACCCTAAATATTAGTCCATTCCCAAGCATCTGAATTTTGAATACATGACCATGGGAATGCTGCAACAGTCGTAAGTGTGAGAAATAATCATAAGTCACTTTTTTCATGTATGGTTCTGTAAGTCTATGCAGCTATATGGGAGATAAGAAATGTGTGTGCTTTTCTTTTGTTTGGGTGATCCCTAGAACCCATTTGATTGCATGTTTCTAAAAATTGTGGCCTAGTTTCCCAACGTTTTGGGAGAAAAAATGCCTAAAATTGCTCTAAAATAAGGTGAACACAATTAAAGAAAGGAAAAGATTTTTCTAAACACAGATTATCATGGTCCCAATATTTTATAGCATTGTCCTCCTCTTTATATATCTCAATCCTCCATCAAAGGTGTCCATAACAAATTATTTTTGTACATGTAGGGGAATATATTGATCACATATTTCTCACGCTCCTCACACATAGCCTAGTTTTCTATTGTATTTTAATGGTTCTGTATCTGATAATTTTCTTTGGTGAATTGTAAAAACGAAATTAGTCTTACAAGTGCTCTTGTGTTAAAGCAAAGAATTATTTTATTAATAATTTTGAAATATTGTAGAACTGGTATTATTACAATTAATAAGATTTTAAAAAATATTTTCTTTAGTGAAGAGGTTACGCATTGAAAAAAGTGTATCTAAGGAGCCAGTTGATTTTGAAAAATGCACTGAAAAAGGTAATTATACTTAATATTGTTATGATTCAGTGGATGATCATAATCTACTGAATTCAATCAAGACTGAGGGCTATGGTTATTGAAAAGAAATTCTGTTGATCTCAATTTTTGTATAACATTAGACTAATAGCATACAATTAACAGTTCAAAGGAGACAGTGTAATTTTTTAAAAAAATCAGTATTAGCTTTGTAATCTGCTGAACCAAAGGCTATTTCAATATATTTTACAAGTTGAGTTGTTGCACTTAGCAGTTGATTCTTTGTAATGCCTTATCCAATTATCAATTTCAGGTATGCTCTGAATTGAACCTGACCTTTTCTTTGACATGTGATTATAGCTAAAAGTCAGTGCCTCGAATTCTTCTCCACCTTATTGGGGAAGAATAGTCTGCAACAGCGGGTGATACTTTAAACTCTATTTCTCTTTTTCATGATATATATCATTATGAAATAGATAGAAAGATAGATAGACAGATATAGACAGACAGACAGACACAGTACTAGAATAATATACCAATAAGGGCCATATGGTATCTCTACCTCTGAGGTTTTTAAGTGGAAGCTACACAGCCTTCTCTCATAAATGATTTAATTGCTTTTCCTGCACATTGCAGAAAGTTGAACTAGATTCTTGTGGTCCCTTCTAACTCTACAATTATGTGACTATGATTCTGAGAAGCATACATACATCAAGATATGAATGTTGACTTACTTTTTCACTGGCTGACAGTTAATGTGCTTAGAAATTAAAAAGTGGGTTAAACCAAGAAACCCACAAGGTAATATTTCCTAATGGCAAAATGCATATGTAACAACTTAGAATGGTGAATCTCAGTTTTAGCCACCCACTTCTTTTGCACTGATTGCTCTAGACTACTATGATTTCAAAAGACTGGGGTACAACAGTAATAGTCCCTTTTATAAAAAGAAAGGATGGGACATACTATCACCCTAATGATCTACTAAGGATTATTAGCAACATTTATGCCAAATATTTAAATACAAAAATAGTGGATTGGCTGGAAATAGAACAAGTACAGAGAAGTACGCTGTTAGAACCCACATACCTTGGATCGTGCCTTTATTTTACAGTACCCAGTAGAAAAGAGTATGGCTAAAGTAGGATTTGCTTCTGTTGATTTTAAGTTTGCCTTCTACTTGATTTCTGGGCCTTAGAAATCAGATAAGCTCATCAATTCCATTATAGATAGATTTCTATTATTATTGCTGCTTGAGTTTCATGAAAAACCTTGTCTAAAAATCTAATTTACTTCACAAAATTACACAACTAAAGCAATTATCTTGGTTTGGGAAGATAGATAGGATTGTACGTTGGCATCACTGTCATTTACTTTTTACATAAACTCTGACCATCTATCTGAATACCCTGACTCCCCCCACAACAGTAGCTCATATGTTTCAATAAGCCAAATATGTAGTTTTATCTCAGACTTTCATTGGACTAAAACATGCCCTAAGATCACCAACTATGCACCTGGAAGCCATAATTGCAAGGCCTCTGCAAGCTGCCACAATGAAGTGGGAAATAAGGGGGGTTTACTTTCTCATGTAG
>JANHFL010002260.1:88145-99969 GCA_032468155.1 Oxyrhabdium leporinum
CTAAAACATGCCCTAAGATCACCAACTATGCACTGTCGGGACTGTGTAAAGGCAAAAATATTGATATTGGCTAAACATATTAGAATTCAGAAGTAGCAATTTAAATGGCCATCAAATCTAATAGGTGAAGGCCTTTAAATATCTTGGAAAAGTTTTTTTTGTTATCCAATAGGAGATGTGCTAATCTGGATTATGTAGTCCAGAAAGCTCAAAAATCAGCTTTGGCAATTGGAACATGTTTTGATGAAGGGATGCCTGCCGCCTTAAAGCTATTGTCTGCCAATGACTGGTCCTAGCCAGTCATTGAATAGCATGTAGTTTGGGCCTTATGATAATAACTCAAAATTAGAAACTTGTACATTCAAAATTTTTAAGGATCATCTTTCATACTATGCCCCATATCCTGTTTTAGTGTTCATCTCCTTTGGGAGTTGGAGTTAATTCAGATAACATCCAAGATATTAATAATTTTCTTGGTTAACATGAATATTTTTACCCACTGGTTTAACTCCACTAACATTAGAAGATAATTTTAATACTAGATTGAGGAGATTTTTTATGAATTCTCTCAAAGACGTTGCTGCCTCTGGGGCACAAGTTCTGGATAATTAGATCAGCTGAATTTGCCCAGTGTTGTATTTTTAAGTAAACAGTCTCCTTTTTCAGCCCTGCAATGCACTTAAATTTTATCAGAGTTTCTAAATTGGAAACCCTTTAATACTAGATCACTTTAATGCCTTGCCATTAGCTGTTTAAGGCAGATATAAGAAAATATCCTGCAGGGGTCAGTCACATGGACAGGAGGTGTTAGAAATCCATTGCCCATTATACTGGAGGTTTTACAGAGATCTTAGAGCCTACTTTATTTATCTTCAGATAGTAAAATATCCTGAACAAAAATATATCCTGATCTCTTATATACCACCATTCTTTTAGTTGGCCAGTGAGATTCCATCTCTCTCTCTCCATATTGCTAAGTTTTGCTATATGGCATTACTTCCAACGTAGGGGCACGGTGGCCTAGCAGTTAAGATGCTGGACTTGTTGACGGAAGGTTGGCGGTTTGAGACCCATGTATCAGATGACAACTACCATTCTTGCCCCAGTTCCTGCCAACCTAGCAGCTTAAAAGCATGCAAATGCAAGTAGGTAAATAGGTACCACTTTGGTATGAAGGTAACAGTGTTCCATGCGCCCCGGCGCATAGTCATGCTGACCACATAAACATGTTTATTGTTTTTGGACAATGCTGGCTTCTTGGCTAGAAAATGGAGATGAGCACCACCCCGTAGTGTCAGGCACGACTGGGCAGAGGAAACCTTTAACTTTATTACTTCTAACATCTCATAATGATTGTTACTTGCTGACTAAAATAAAAACGTTGATTAATAATTGAATAAACTATTCTGTAGTTGTGTATATGCCACGTATGCAGCTGTTTTAATTTAAAATTGTGGTATTACCAATGCTAACTAAAGAATTACAGTTCTTGAGATTATTTTAGTTTTAGGGTTAAAGTTTTAGTTTTAAATAATATTTTGAACTTAGTAATATTAATATTAAACTCTGATGAAGTTTAGGATCACAGTTTTAATATTGCGACTAATACACAACCCAATATTTTATATTTATATATGCTATAAATATCAATTTTGTTTTGTAATTCTTTTCTTTGACTGCTTTTGTTTTATGTTGATCATGATCAAACTAAAGACTAACATCAAGATATGGGTAAATTGTTAGGGATAGGATTAGTTGACTTTGAATTTTTTAACTGGCTTAAGTACTAGTTCCAGTAAACATGTAAGATTTATATTTTATATTTGTATTTTAATTATTTTCTACAGTTAAATTATACAATTTTTACTTTCAGAGCTCCAGTGTAAAGATGGGGAACTACAAACAGAAGATTTTTCTGTAAGTATCTTTCATTTAGTATTAACACAATATAAAATATAATCAGATTTTAACTTGAGTAAACGATTGCATTTTTTAAAAAAAATAGAAGTTTGAAAATATTTTTAGATTTACATTGCAATCTGAAGAAGAGTTTCAGAAAAATCTGAAGAATATTTTTATGTTTACACTATTATATAAGCCTATTACCATGTTTCCCCTAAAATAAGACCCTGTCTTATAATTTTTTTGCCACCAAAAAAGGCACCAGGTCTTATTTTGGGAGGATGTCATCCACTGACTAACCTCACTTGTTCGCGTCATCCCCAGCCTCCTTTTCGCTGTCAGAGGCCTTCAGGAACCGGCCTTCTGTGGCCGGTAAGGCTTTCCTGAAGGCCTCTGCAGCTGATAACTGATCTCCGGATCAATCCAGAGCTTTGTTATCAGCTACATATGCCTTCAGGAAAGCCTTGCCAGTCTTGCCGGCTGCAGAAGAAATGGGCCAGCAAAGCAGGTGTCGGGGTGTGCGAGGTCTGGCTACAACTGTCCAAAGGTAAGTAGTAGGGCAGTTCAGGGTAGGTCATATTTTCGGGGAAACAGGGTATCAATTGTCAGCATTTAAGCAACCCTGGATAATCCTAAACATGGTTAAGCATGGTTACTTCTTAGATGAGATAATTCCAAGAACTGCAAGGACCATATTCTAGTCAGGTAACTTAAAAATGAACAAATGGAGAGAATAGCAAACCACTTCCATATTGCTGGAAATAAAATTACGTGTTCCTGTTTTTACCAGGAGCTGAGCTCAGTTTGAGGGATTTAAAAAAATTATTATTATGGCATGATCTGTGTGAAAAACTAAAATACACAAATGGCAGCCAATCCCACATATCTGAAATTACTGAGTTAATTCTAGTGAATATTGAGAAATGTTTTTAAAAGCTTGCTCACATCAATTAGTTACTTATTTACATGATGCACATCTAAGCATATTTACTGAGAAGCAAGTTCCACTGTGCTAGTGGAACTGTCGGTTAAATTTTTTTTTAAAAATACTGTAGGCTCTGTACTGTATTATGTATAGAACTGTTAAGATGCATTCATGAATGTTGACATTTTAACATTTTGAATGTTATTGTAGATTTGTGTGTAAATAGGGAATTGTAGTTGCAATTACATACAAATATTTAACTTCAAGATATGTCGTTATTCATTCTCTAAGGTTGATGATTTTCTACAGATAAACAAAATGGTAATAATGTAGGGACATTCTGTTCCTAACAAACTTTTAAAGTATCCAAAACATCTGCCAGCAAATCATGGCTGGGAAATCAGAATATAACATTTTATAAAGACACAATAATGTATTCCATTTACAACATCTAACAGCAAATGTTTAAAGCCACTGAATATGTTTATTCGCTTACACTGAAACGTTCCTATGGGAATTAATGGTATTTTAAAATTCTGTATTACATTACATCATACCTATAGTTTATTGCTGTTAATATTTTTTTTCCCTTTAATAGTTTCCTGCGATCCAAGCAACATATCTTCGAATCATCATTTTATCTGCTTCTGATGCTTTTGTGTCAGTTCATAGGGTGATAGCAGAAGGTCTATCGCATGAAAGTTAAATTCAATATTATAAAACATTAAACATTAATCCTTTTTAAAAATGTAACGGGCATTAATGACTCTTTAAGGACACTAACTGCAGTTGGTGTTTAATCTTTTCAATGGAAATTTGTTAAAAAAATTCAGCGATGAACATTATTTGAACTGATAATATTTATATGATGATGTACAGTATATTATAACTGAAATAGAGTAATACACACGAATGTCCATTCCTCAAGCCCTCTGTTATGTTGCCCAATATATCTTCATTGATAAGAAATAGAGTTAATTTAATCTGGGGCAGTGTTTCCTTTTTAACCACCAGGTTCCACTCCATCATTTTATCTATATTATAGGACGATACCATATTTAAAGAAAACAAGTTCAAGCTGGGCAAAGATTTTTGGACCAAGTTTAATATTGCATCTTATTTCTATCAATATTTTCCATATCAGGTCATAGTTCTTCATGTTTTAAACTATGGCTATCATAAACAAATATTAACAGAAACAAAAGTAAGAAAATTATTACAACTATTCCATTCAGAAAGTTCTTCTTTGCAGACACATTTAAAACTGGATGTGATTGTGCTTCTGTCCTTAAGTGGTTTGGGTTCAAAGGATCCAATCCATCTGCACATGCTAGGAGCTCCATGAGAACAATCATGCATGTTTATCTGTTACAAATGTCAGCTGGTTCTACAGCAATGTTCTCTAGAAATTTGATTCTATACAAAGACTGCTTCTGTTCAGATCCACAGACTAACAATTCCAAATACAGCTCTTATAGAAGAAATATAATTGAGAAATGTACACTGTTGCACTCCCGTAACTAAAGAAGAGATCACTGCTCTGTTTGATTATCTTGGGCAGGGGTGTCAAACCTGCGGCCGATGCATCACACACTGGACACCCCTACCCTCGGTTTAGCGAAGGGGAAAAAAGTCATGATATGTCACATGATGACGATGTGACGACACAAGTTTGACACCCCGATCTAGGGGCTGTTATATATAAAGCAACCCATCATGTTATCCTATTTCAACTGAATGGCTTGCTTCATTAAAAAATTCACCACAAAGATATTTTTCAAATGTGTAAAGCAGTTTGTGTATCTATCACTGGCAATTACAAGAATGGAGATTAACATTGGCAGATAATCCGGGGTAAATAAATCTTACGTTATTCTTTGAGAGTTCATGACTGCTGAATATTAATGATGTAAGGTTTTCACCATTATCCTTTCTAAAGAAAAATACTTTTTAAAAATGCAATCAGGCAATGGAGTGTATGTGCTACTCAGAAACAGGTTGCTTTGAGGTGTTCTTTTACATGTGAAGTTGTTCCAAAAATTCATGTACTTCTTGTGGGCAATAATTCCAAGGTCCTGGTTTACCCTGTAAAAGGAAAAAAATAATTCGGTGACTAATTTCTAAGAACAGGAATATAAAGTATAGGCAAGAAATGTAAAGTAATATAAACAGATTAATAATTATAAAATAAATATATTAAAAGTTTGGGCTTTTCATGAAAGCATATGGTATAAGAATATGTGGCAATAATAATAGGATGCTAATTATTTCAGAATTGGATAAATAAGATTACATTTTCACATTGAATTAGATGCTACTATTTTCTTTCAGTTATGGAAAACTGACAGCAAAACATAAGAGGTTACATGAAAATATGAATAATAATAATAACAACAATAACAATAACAATAACAATAATAATTCATATTTAAAACAGTTTACCTGTTTTAGAAAAAAGAACTCTAGATAGCAGTCTCCCCAAAGCTAACTTTACTCTCCCACAAGATTTCAAGTACATGTTTAGCTTTGCAAACTTGCACCTTACATAAATATGTAATAACTTCTTTTTTACCTTATACACAACTTTCCCCCTTTGAAGCACATACAGTCTCTCTGGCAGAGCTGCATATTTGTTAGTGCTCAGGTTTTCCATTGTGTCTAGAACCACTGGACATAAGGGTTGCTGTTTTAGGAGCATCTGTGCAGCCTTTATACGATCTTGGAGGGTTCGGTGACTTTTAATGACAATATTATTCTTAAAGGCCCATCCATCTAAAATAAAGAATAATTCTAGCAAGAATCAGACTATCGATACTGGATATATTCATCCTTACATTTAGTGATAGAAGTGGGATATGTAAGAGCCTACAGCTTTTTGGTTTTTGAACTGTAACAACTCCACTTGTATTCCTATTTTTCTTCCAGAAGTACAAAGCATGAAATCATTCTCATGGGCTACTAGCATGCCTATACCTAAATAACTCTACAATTGTCTTATCATATTCCAGAGTCTGCTGACTGATAAATACACAGTGAAAATATGGCTTTGATACTACGAATTTTATTAAATTTTTGCTTCTATTCATGCACATAAAATGTTGTTAGGTGTCAGAGAAAGCAGCGAAGATGCTATCTCTTAGCTGTTGGGTTTCAACAGCAACATTTCTTAAATTACATTTGACTTAGACAATCAAATATTGATTGTTTTTGGAGATTATACATACAATATTAGATACACTATAAATTGTTTTCCAAGTTAAATTAGTTTCCTCTGTCACATAATGTGATCTGCTCCATTAAACTCTCTGGTTTATATTTAAGAAGAAATGCATCCAGATTGGTAACCTGGAATACAATCATTTACAATCTAGTGACTAGATTTTTAGCACGCTTGCCTTACCTGAGGCATGAGCTTCTTCAATGTAGATTACAAGAAAGTCTGCTACAGATCTGAAACATTCAACAAGTTTATTAAACTCGCCAAATTTGAATATGAATGAAGGTCAGGTACAGCTTCCAAATGTTAGGACCAAAGGTCTGTTATCTGCAAGAAAACACAGATCAGTCTTGAAGAGTAAAGATGAGAATAAAGATTGTTATAGTTCTCATATTTATTTGGGATTATTTGCAATTAAAATGCTACATATACAGCAATGTTAAGAATTTGGTCACATTCTTGTGTATAGGAGACACCTAACATTTAGTGGCTGCTTAATATAACATTTGAGAGATTTGAAAAGGCAATATGCTTTAATAGACTTTTATTAGTGCCATTTCGAACAAGTTCCCAGTCCAGCTGGGGAATTCTGGGACTTAAAATCCACATATTTTAAGATGCTGAGATTGAGAAACATTGGTCTAGAGGCTTTCGTGTATTCATTCCAACACATGAAACCTTTATTAAGACCCTGATAATGTCATACAAATAATTTTGCCAAGAATATTTTATGATGGTACAATTCTAATTCTCAATAAGCATTATGGGATAAAGAACAACATATTTTGTTTTTCATAATGAGCATCTGCATGTTGTATAAAAATGTTGCATGTATTCAGCAGGATTGTTGCATGTATTTGGCATCATGTAGTTCATTTTAAAATGTCCCTTTTCCATTTTTTCTAAACCCAACAATAATTGCACGCAGAGCAAAGATTTAGAACCTGATTGGCATCACCAATAAAAATCATCTAATTAAAATGATCTCTTCAACATTGCCTCTGTTTGAAGGAATTTTATATGGTTTGCTATTCTTGTTTTTTAACTTATGTTTGTACTTGCGATATAATTGTATATTATAATGTTCTGATTTTTATTTGATTTTTATTTTTATTTTTATCTTGAGCTAAGTGATGACAACCATGAGTGTGTTCACATTAAAACTAACCCAGGATTTGTTGAAGAAACTTAAGTAGCTTGATTCACATTACAATAAAGCAAAAACATAAAATTATAAAATTATCTCTGTTCTTCACATCACCCTTTATCAATTTCCTATCAAATGTATTTTTGTTTCTCTAAAATATTTTGATTCAGTTACCTATGGCAACTATTTGAATATGCAGAATAAGTGTACAATGTTAGTTGTATAAAAGTTGAGCTTTATCTTAATTTCCAAAGCAGTGCAGTTAAATAGTTACTATGAAGTAAAAGCTGATAACTTATGAATATGTTATGAGAGAGGCAAAGTGCAGTTTGTGTTTGTACTGGCAATATGTATTAGCTCAAGCTTTATCATGCTCTGTTTCTTTTCTGTGAAGGCATTTGTTATAGTTTTTAAGAAAAAAAAATCTGAGGCATAGACTGCATGCATGTATTTGAATGTGTGTATCCTTGGACCTAGTGATTCATGCATATGCATAATCTTGTATATTTGTATGCAATATGTAATTTTATGTACAGTGTATACAATAGCATATGTTACTTATGAGAAACATTTTGCCTGTGTCAGTCATACATATATAGTTAAATTATTTCCTGTTAATATGTCAGAATTAAACTACTCAACTCAACAATTCTAATGCCACCTTAACATTTTCCCCAATTATTTTAACATGTTTTATGTCAATTCCAACTACGTGAAAACCCCCGAATTCTATCTGTTTGATCAATAGAGCAGAATTAGTACTCTGATTTTAAAATGTAATTCTGTTTCACTTATGTTATTAGCAAATGCCATATTTCTCAAAAGCATTATCCTGGTGTTTACTTACCTTGCATGAAATCCAGAATGCGATGCATTTTTCCATTGAGATCTGCTATGGGGGTATTAGGAGCAGGACAGCCCTGAAAGGCTTCATCTTCCAGCCTTTTCCATTTGATTTTCAAGATAAAGAGTAAGTAGGAGACGCTGAAGAAAGTTGGACCCCAATTTTCATAGATGAATTTTGGGTCATCTCCCATGCCACTCTTTTCTCTCTGCTTCAGGAGATAGCTCTTCACAGTACCTGGGAAGAAGAACATGCAGATTTTACCAATGATAGTAGACAGGCACACATGCAGAAGAATCCAGAATTTCTGAATAAATCTCTTCATTCTGAACATCTTGGCAGAAGGCGAGTCTGCTACTTCTGCAAAGTAGAATTCAATGTACAGCAAAGTGAAAGGGGAGAAAAAGGAGAGCCTGAGGTAAAGTTAATAATTGCTAGTCTTGTTAGCTGCCTCAAATGACCAACATTGTAACAGTTATCAATTCTTTACCTTGGAGAAAATCCAAAGCCTTTAACAGAATGTTGGTTTAAAAAAATAATGTTGTACGGTTCAATGTGTTCGAAAACAGGGATTATATAATCTATTTAGGAATTGAAATCCAGAGATCTTTCCAGGAAATAACTATAATGCTAGATTTCTTCCTTGCAAAATCAATGACCCTACTCCTCAAAGGGTTTAATCAAAATATAATTATAAAGCCATGTAGGGCAGCAACACTCATTGATTTCAATAGATTTTGCCTTGCTATCAAGTATTCAGAAGTTTATCTTGTTTTTATTTTGCTTAACCTTCAAGGTTCAAATGTGGGGTATTTAGGACTTTCTATTTTATCATTGTAAGACTCTTTTACAATAGACTAGGTTGGAAG
This sequence comes from Oxyrhabdium leporinum, assembly GCA_032468155.1. Lineage (NCBI taxonomy): Eukaryota > Metazoa > Chordata > Lepidosauria > Squamata > Cyclocoridae > Oxyrhabdium > Oxyrhabdium leporinum. The sequence continues at coordinate 97,050 of JANHFL010002260.1, forward strand.
AGACTTCCAAGACCACACCTGGAATACTGTATCCAACTTTGATCACTGCGATAGAAAAAAGAGATAGAGACTCTAGAAAGAGTTCAGGGAAGAGCAACAAAGATGATTAGAAGAGTGCAGGCCAAAACATAATGATGCTATTTCTGCTCTTAGATTATCAGACTGGTATGAAATGTTACAAAAATAATAACCAGGATAAGAGGATATTAGTTCAAGGGATAGTTCAGATTCTGCATCCTTTTTTTTAAACTTCACACTTTCACCAGAATTGTAAACCCAAACTTACAGTTTTAGTCATCAGGAGTGGCAGCAAGTATGGCATCCATGTTGAACACTTCTTGATAATATTGAAAGCGACTTCTTGCAAAGACCACTTTCATAGCATATCACACTATGATACTTAAGTTTTGAAAGATGCAGTCTGAGCAACAGCTGCAAATGAATTCTTAATTAATTCTTTGGCTATGTCCAGTTCATGAACACTGTTCATTAATCATATTATGGAAGTGTGTTTGGAATGATCTTAGTAATACTGAGTTAATTTCTTCCACTGAAAAATTGAGAAAATAATAATCGAGGTGGAGGTATTTTTTGTTGGTCAACCCATTTGCACCAAAACTTGTGAAGAAAAGTTGAAATCGTATGCTTCATGTTAAAATTGGGATGTTTTGATCCTAAGGTGAAAGGTTAAGGCTATTCATACAACTGAGGTAGCTAAGGTACAGTGGTAGACACATGCATGCTATAGCCAGTGAAATCAATTGATTTCAAGTAGAGGATGTTTTAAATAGTACTTTAACTGTTTCTGGCCAGCAAAAAATAGATCAGCGTCAGTGGGATATAATCAGCGTGCTCTTGACTGATAATTGGCAATTACCGTCAGAAAACAAGCTAGTCCAGCGAAATTTCATGTTAAGATATGAGGTGTTGTTTTTTTTTTAAAAAATCCAATTTGCACTTTTTATTTTGAGTTGAATGTGTGAGATCACAGGGGCACTTGGTTCAGTCATGTGGACTCACTGTAGTTAAACACACTTGAAATCTTTTAATTATTGTTGTTTCTGAATGTTAGCTGCTACTTATATTAACTCTTATATTCTTCAAAGAAACAGTTTTCAGCCAATGATTAATTTTTGTGGTGCAATAACAAAGACTCCTGGTTCTGATTTGGCCAACTGACTGGCACTGTATCCCGGGATATGGTACCAAGACTGTGAATAGCTTGGGTTTAGCCAGCTGCCTGAGAGTGACAGGAGTTGAGGCAGTGAGAAAGATCTGGCAGAGGAATATGGGAGGCAGAACACCTGATGAATCTACTGCATTCAAACCAGAATGATCTGCAGACTTTAGTTTGAAATCCAGTACCTCCCTTTCACAGAATACCAGGTTGTGGAGTTGAGCTGCCCGATGTTGGGGTAGGCAGTTGCCTGTCAAAGATTCTATACCACCCCCAGTGCATGTCAGTTATTTTGGGGACTAGCTTTAAAAATGGGTCTAGTGCTCTTCTGAAATAGGTGGTTCCGAAATCTAATGTGTTTATTTGCTTTAAAACACAGGTACAGAACAGCTGTGCTTTGGTTTAGTTGAATTCACATGAGGGTTTCTTAAATAGTATTGAAAACATGTGGATGCACACTCTAAAAAATAATTTGCTGTTCAGATATGCTTTTTAAAAATTCCCTTATTCCTGGAAATCAGAGGAAAGGGATGTCTGATGTTGCTGGGTGGGCATGGCGGGGGGTGGGCGGGCAAAAATGGCCTCCCTGGGCTCCGGAGGCTCTCCGGAGGCCGGAAACGGGCCTGTTTCTGGACTTCTGGAACTTCCGGGAGGCCTGTTTTTCATCTTCCCTGGGCTCCAGAGGCTTTCCTCAAGCCTTTGGGAGGGCAAAACGGCCTCCCTGGGCTCTGGAGGCCCTCTGGAGGCTGGAAACAGACCTGTTTCCAGCCTTCCTGAACTTCTGGGAGGTCCATTTTTTCCCCTCCCCAAGGTCTGGAGGCTTTCCTTGAGTTTCCAGGAGGGCGAAAACGGCCTCCTGCAGGCTCCAGAGGCCCTCTGGAGGCAAACCTGGGCGAACCCATAGCAGCCCACCCCTGCAACCAACTGCACAAGGAAGCCCACTGGTCTCCCAGGAAATGGCTTTAAGAGGCAGTCACGCGGTTATGAAAGCTACCATACCCCTGACTTTGATAAGTTGGGCCAACTGTCTATGAAAAGTAACAGGCCCGTTTCCTTTTATCTGTCTTGATTTTTTCCCAGGATTTATATTCAAAGATAGATTGTTGTGGTCTTATGCCTTAAAATGTCCTTGTCAACCATGTATTTAAATGGATGGCATTATCGGCTCTTATTTCTCAAGTAATCCCTTCTAATGAAAAGGTGCTTTGCTTCATGAGAGTCAACCAATTATTCTATGTTCACTTGGAAAAAAAAGGATCCTTTTTTAATCCATCAGTGCTTGGAAATATCAGAGTAGTAACTCTCTGTACATGTATAGTACTGGCCAGATTTTGGCAGAAAGGTGAAATTACCCAAGATTTGTGTAGTAGTTATGAAGCTTTGGCCTTGCAGAATTAGGTTAGCTTTCATATTGCTGGCTTTTGGACATACACTAAAAAGTATACTCTTTCACAATGCTTTCAGTGATTAACAAAGAAACTATTTAGAGAATAAATTTAGTAATATAGATGTAATTACAGTATTGGATTTAGACACTGCCTGAGCAAAGGAGCTAAATGGCTTTCTTCTTTCACCTTTATTTTGCTCTATCATCTATCCATCTATCACCACTATTATTGGCTTTTTGCTATCCAGATGAATACCACAGTATAACTACAGTATAATCAATCAATATCTATCTATCTATCTATCTATCTATCTATCTATCTATCTATCTATCTATCTATCTATCTATCTATCTAT
>JANHFL010002260.1:100069-119903 GCA_032468155.1 Oxyrhabdium leporinum
ATCTATCTATCTATCTATCTATCTATCTATCTATCTATCTATCTATCTATCTATCTATCTATCTATCTAATCTATCTGGCTGATGTTCAATGATCAACAGATAAAATTTAAAACAAGTTTTTCATCCAAAGTTCACAAAGCAGAGTCTTCACAATTCTTACCTATGATGTAACCAAATTACAAAAAATGGCTGAGACAGCTGTAGTTCAAGGACAGAAAACCTGTTTTTGTTGCACTGGTTTTATTACTGCTTTAAAACCAGATAATGGTATTCAGATAAGGACTGGGAAGAAAGATAAGTGTTTGGTTAAAAGGTTAGGCAGCAAACCAATACAAAAATCTGTACAGGTAATTCCCCTAAATTCAGCAAGGTTACTTCTGAGTTCTGTGCACCTTTGGCATGTAGCTATGCTGGCCACATGACCACGGAAATTCTCTTTGGACGATGCTAACTCCCTCTGCCAGGAAATGTAGATGAGCACTATGCCTTGCCGATGGACAGGGTACCCTTTACCTTACTTCTGACTGGCATTAATTAAATAATCTACTTGGCAGACAATATCAGTTCCAGGCAAAAAAGACAATATATGCTGTAGTTGCACAACTGTTTTAAACCGATTATACATACATATCTTTGAAGATTATTTACTTGTACTCTTTGGTTTTACCAAATGTAAAATGTATTTCAGAAAGTCTATTGATCTTCCTTCTATTTATCCCTAGAGAGCATGGTGAGATTGGAAGGTGCTGCATTACAGAGCAGAAGGAAAGCCTAAACTTATAGAAGTGATTTACAACATCTCAAGTGTAGGATGGTCATCTAAAAGTTTTATATATTCTTACTGTGTCTATATGCAGAAGTATACTTAATGGAAAGTGTCTGTAACTCTTGGCTATGTTAAATGATTCCTACAAGCGAAGTCGTTCTCTGGAGGGGAAAAATTCTGCCAAATTGTAGACTTTGTAATGGAAAAGACTATAGACGTAAGTATTTAAAAATGTATATAGAGCTTTCCATTTTATTAAAAACACATTCATTTACAATAAAACGATCAAAACAATAAAATACAGTGAAATAAGTTCATTAAAAAATGAAAGCCAAGGCAATTCAACTATTCTTAGTGTTGCTAAATTGAAGAAATAGTAGAAGTGCCAGAACAAAAAGGTCTTTGTTGACAAAGTGGGAACCTGCCCAATTCCAGTGAGAGATAATTTCACATATAGGTAGTCCACGACTTACAACAGTTCATTTAGTAACTGGCATTGAAAAGTGACTTATGACCATTTTTCACACTTACCGTTGCAGCATCACTGTGGTCTTGTGATCAAAATTTAGAAGCTTGGCAACTGGCTCACACTTACGACGTTTGCAATCTCCCAGGGTCATGCAATGACCTTTTGTGACCTTCTGACAAGCAATGTCAATGGGGAAGCCAGATTCACTTAACCTGTGTTATTTAACAAGTGCAATGATTCACTTAACAACTGTAGCAAGAAAGGTTGCAAAATAGGGCAAAATTCACTTAACAACTGCCTCACTTAGCAACAAAAAATGTGGGTTCAATTTTGGTTGTAAGTCAAGGATTACCTGTAGTAGCCCCACACTGGAGAATTCTTCTGTCATATCATTGCTAAATGAGCATCAGCAGGTCACTATAGCACAGGAAGGAAGCCATCCCCCACAAAACTGTAAAGACTAAATACAGCTGATTTAATATTTTTTTTAAAAAAAACATGGTTCCTAAAGACAACAAATGTTCAACAGTAATTATTTTAATTTGGAAAGTTTTGAAATCATTCTCCATTTCCTACAGAAAAGCACACTGTATACATTTTTATAGACAGTGTTTGCATTCAAACAGTATCTAGAGACACGAAATCCCACTCAGTTTCCTCGTGGTCCAGGTTTCATTTTGGGTTGCTTCTCTTTGTTCAGCAACAAAATCACTCTTAAGCAGACCAATTCAGCTGATTCAGAACTTCATAGAAATCTCCTAGGTGATAACAGAAATTTTAAAGTTAGTTGTAAAACATAAAAAAGCCATAGAATTCACCCACATTCATTACACTATCAATCAGCCAGTATCTTAGATCACTACAAAAACCTTTTAAGAACTGGTACCACATATAGATTTGTAGGAAAGTAGTTCATAATCAGAGACCAGTCAATATTTCTCCCAACAGTGGAACAAACGGAGATGTTTTCCCAATTCCTAAATCCAAAAAGACTAAGACAGTACTTCAAATAAGCAACATCAAGCGACTAATAGACTTGAGATCAATCTTAATAGCACTATGGATTTGGCTCAGAATCAAGCTGGCAACCACTACAGTTCTTTCAACTCTACTGTTGCTATTAGGTATATTATGTAACAAAAGTATTTCTGAATTGTTATCAACTGCTTCCTCCATATAAAATGCACTGCATTAGTCCAAATGAAAGATTGTAAGAAGATCAATAAATAAGGATAGCCACTCAATCTAGGTTCAACCCTAATCAGTGTGTTTGGCCAATGCTGGGCAGACTCCCTAGTGCCAGGCCTCCAGTGATAAAACTGAATCAAGGATGATTCCTCTAGCACAGGGGTGTCAAACTCAATTTCATTGAGGGCCGCATCAAGGCTGTGTTTGACCTTGGGGGCCGGGTGGGCATGGCCAGGGTAGATGTGGCCAGATCGACCAGTTTGGACTGGTTTGGGGGTGCCGGTGGTGGAAATGTTGAGTAGTTCGGCGAACCGGCAAATACTACCTCTGGCTGGCCCCACCCCTGCCCGCCCACTTGCCGCTCGCCCCACTCTCCCGCTCACTGCTCGCTTGCCCCACCCCATATAGCTTGCCTTTGCCACGCAGTCCAGCTAATCTCCGTGCCTCGCCTCCACTCTGTGTGTCACCTGCTCTGCTCACCAAAGGTAAGCATGCCGCCCACACGCCCTTCGCCTCAGGGCCCAGGGAAGCGCCATTCTCCAGCTCCGGCCTTGCTCCAGCCAGAGTCTCCACCTGATCACCCAGGTCAGGTTGGGGAACACACCATTCCCCGTCTCTGGCCTTACTCCAGCCAGAGCCTCTGCCAAATCGCCCAGGCCAGGTCGGGGAATGCACCATTCCCAAGCTCCAGCCTTGTTCCATCTGGAGTCTCTGCCTGATCACCCTTCACCTAGGCCAGGGAATGCGCCATTCCCCGGCTCTGGCCTTGCTCCATCTGGAGCCTCTGCCTGCATGCTGCCGCCCCCTCCTGGCCTCAAACTATGGCCCCCAAGGTCGAAGCAATTTATTTGGCCTGCAGCCTGCCATGCTAGGCCGAAGGGCTACAGGGGGGCGGCGTGGGTGCAGGACGGCTGAAACAGTTTGGGAATGGACCGGATGGTTCTTCTTACTTTTAAGAAGTTCCATCCAGAAAGCGATGCAGTGGAGATCTTGCAGTCACTTCTTCCGTCCCTTGCCGAGCCTTGGTCACTCACGGAGACGCTCCATGTGCTCTCTGGGTCGGCAGCTGCTTCTCTCCACTGCTGCTCTTGCTGAGAGAGTGTCTCATGCAATTTAACAGCAGTGAGCTGCCGCTTTGGGTCCTCTAGTTCCGTTCAGAGAGTACTGTGGCTGAGAGAAGCAGCATTCAAAAGCGCTGCTTCTCTGTGCTGCAGCACTTTCCGGATGGGACTTATAGGAAAGCGGTGCTCACAGCTGCTAAATTGCACAAGACGCTCTCCCAGCAAGAGCAGCAGCACCGCAGAGAGAAGCAGCCACTGCCCCAGAGAGCAGACATGGAGCAGAGCATGCCCTGAAAGGCTGCTCGGCCAAGCCTCGCTGTGTGGGTGAAGCTGCGCGTATGTGCGGAAGCCTCGCCGTCCCACCTTGCTGTGAGTGACGTTGAGTTGGCCACGCCCACTCAGTCACATGACCCCACACCCACCAAGCCATGACAATAGAACTGGCAATGGTAAAATTTAGATTCCACCATTGGGTAGAACCTTGTTGTCAAATACTTGATCATCAGTTCCAGCAGTGTCATACAAAGATTGAAACACATGGAAGACAGACTGGAATTTTATGATTAAAATGTTATTTACTGGGCCAGTTTTTAATTGAATTGAAAGTTCAGGCTTTAAGCAGACATGGGGATATTCAGTATACTGTTGTACCTCCTTATTTCTCTACAACAAAGTACGAGATGGCTTGCTAGAGTAACAGAGCAGTGATGGTGAACCTTTTGGGCTCGGTATGTCAAAAATTTAAAAGTGTCTAACATGATTCTGTTGGCATGTCACCACCTCCCACAATCATTGCTTTGTGCAAGATGCTCCTGAGCTGTTGTGCAACAAAAGCCTTCTGCAACAGCCAGGAAAAATGTACTTGAAATAACCACTTAAAAATAGAAGTACATTTAACTCCATGTATCACTGCTTAAATTGATAACGCTTGCAGTGGATCCTGTTACACTGAAAAGTTTTTCTAAGAAGGTCACATCTTACCTTATTTACTGAGCTTTTGTTACTTCTATTGTTCCATTAGGTGGAAGCACTGTAGTCAATGAAAGGACTTCCAGTTCAGGGGCATCAAAAAAGTATGCCTACATTAATGGGGAGCAAGAGGGAGATATCAGAACATCACGAATATCACAATCCCATATATTTGTATAGGGAGTCCTCAATGTATGACCGTTCACTTAGCGATCATTCAAAGCTACGACAACCCCCCCAAAAGGATTTGCAATCTGGATTTGAAGTTGTGGTGGTTGGCCACCACCCCATAATCACATGATCATTTCGGGTTTCCGGTATTTGGCAACAGGCCCACATTTATGGAGGTATCCCACAGTTATAAGTGATCATGGTTTATAACTTTTCCATGTACTTCTGGTTTTTAGCAAAAATGCCCACTTGCTTAGCAACCATAGCATTCATTTAATGACTACCGCAAAAAAGATTATGAAATCGGGTAGTTATGGGATGAACTGCTTCATGACTGGCATGACTTACGAGTGTAATTCCATGCTCAGTTGCAGTTGCAAATCAAGGATTACTTATAATGAATGTGGGCAGGGAACAGTCAACATAAAAATAACAAAATATTCAAAGATGACCAAGATAGAAGATGCAGAGTGTCAGATATGGGAAAACAATACCAAAACACTATTTATAGTAGTTCTATCTGAAAAGTATAGTACAGGTAGTCCTCGACTTACAACAGTTCATTTAGTGACCATTCAAAGTTACAATGGAACTGAAAAAGTGACTTATTGCCATTTTTCACACTTAAAACCTTTGTAGCATCTCCATGTGATCAAAATTCAGATGCTTGGCAACTGACTCATATTTATGATGGTTGCAGTGTCCCAGGGTCACGTGATCACCTTTTGCAACGTTCTGACAAGCAAAATCAATGGGGAAGCCAGATTCACTTAACAACCGTGTTACCAACTTATCAACTGTAGCGATTCACTTAACAACCATGGCCAGAAAGGTCGTAAAATGGGGCAAAATTCACTTAACAAATGTCTCACTTAACAGCATAAATTTTGGGATCAATTGTGGTCGTAAGTCGAGGACAACCTATAGTAAAGATCACAAAGGAAATAAACCAAAAGTTACTTAGTAATTGAAAACTCTGTTAATTCTCTCTCCAACAAGCTTCTAGAGATATTTAAGTAGCATGGTACATCTACATGCATATGGATACACACGAATATACAATATGTACTGTAGGTTTCCAACTATTCTGAATGGGTTAATTAGACATGTCACTGTCTAATTCTACAACAGCTAATCAAATCTAAATAAAACCAATATTGAAAAATAAAAATTGATTAACTGAAAGTCATTCTTGACAAATTGAGAGTTGTCATACCAAACAACCAACAGCCAGTAAGGCATGAAGAAGGACAACTGTCACAATTGTAGCCAATGCGATTCTCCGGTTGTCATCTCTAACGGCAGGCCAAAATGTCATTACTAGAACAGATCCTGAAAGACACAGAGCAAATGCCACCAAAACCCATCGGAGAATTTTCTGTGGAATGATCCATAAAATCTGCAAAGGGAAAAGGCAAGGAATAAAAACCTTTACTGGCTGCAAAGTAAAACATTTTAATCTACTATCTATCTAAAAATCATCCAGGTACACCATCAGCATCGCCCGTGATGGAGAAACCTGCCGTGCAGGAATAGCACATTTGTCTCATCCTATCTGCATCTCATCACATGACAAGGACCCCTGTGGAATCACATATAGGAGCCCTATATCTTTGTCCAGTCAAACAGTTGTAGCCTCTCTATCAACACACATTTGTGAGAAGAATGGCTATGGTCTCTGTCAGCTTCCAGACATTTTGAAACCTTTCTCCAACTTGAGGCCCTCCCCAGTAGGTAGGTAGGGACTGCAATCCCTAGGGTTCTCAGCTGCCATTATTAAATCAAGAAATAATAGGCTAAACAATTAAATTATGTCCCACATCACATAATACCGATCTGTCAGTTAAACTTCGCATGTGGAATATCAAAAACTGATACCGGTCTATTTAGCTATTCCACATATTGTCACCTGTTCTTCCCAAAATGCTTAACTGTACAATACTTACCGCTGTTGGTATATAAATGAAGAGTGAATAGCCATAAACACACACAATCTCAAGAAACGAGTAGGAGACAATGTTCACAACTTTATTGTTTCTCCACATAAGGAATCCCCAGAGAGCAAGAGGAACGAGCCAGGCATAAGCATAGATGGCTGTCGCAGCTATGGAGACTATAGAGAGATGTATTTTAGGATTACGATTCACTTCAAGATTAACAGACATTTACAACATAATATGTTCGGCTTCATGAGCTGCAGAGTAAACTATGCAAGAACCAGTGATATCTGTCCAGATTTGCTTTAAAACTTATTAATCGAAATGAGGACCTTCACGCTATATACCAAACCTTGGAAAGTCACAATTTCTCTATCCCGTCACTTGGGGGGGAGGAGGAGGAAGGGAATCAAGCGTTGAAATTGTGACTGAAATCATCCCTAAGCCTCTGGCTCATACAATTCAATATTCATATACTTAGAACTTTGCTTTTCAATTCTATTTGTTGCTTTGACTATTTGCCAGAGTTGAAAGTAGGGCATGTGTTAAGTAATAAATAATATACTGATTTGCTAAGGAATGTGTGGATTCTGAGAGAGCCTCTTCACGTGCCCATTAGGAATAGAAAGCTGTTTTGGGGAGCTCAAGATGTGCATGTATCTTACTCATTTGTCTTTCTCTCCTTGCATGTCAATGTGCCAAGCTACACATCTTTTAAAATGGAACCGCCCTGGACAAATGAGCAATTCAGGACAGAACTACTAATGAAAGAATTTAGCAGGACACAAAGTTAGAGTCTATGGCAATATAATTCTGGGCTAAATATCTAATTTGACAAGTTATTTGTTTCTTAGTTTATGTGAGGGGTGACTTATCACCTTGCCGTTCTTCTCACAATTATTGAACCCATCCATTCTGGTTACTGCTGTGATTTGCAAGGTGGACAACGACACAACTGGTCTTTCCTTGCCTGGGATAGATCCAGGCCTGGTTGAGAATACATGCTGGCACAGTTAGCAGAAGCAGCCAAGCAAATGCATCTCTTTTACCAGTGATTACTCATGTTGGTGAGCTTGGCATCATGTTCTCTTCCTAGACCCCATCACAGGAATTGGGTCTCTTCACCCTTCAGATGTTCGTGAGCTCCTCTCTTGTCTTCTTCTGAAGTTAAAGCTGTACAGATGCTTTACTTCCTGTCTGCCCACCTTTCACCTTTTGGCTACCTAGAGCCAGAGGCGCTGATTCCAGGGTTTGGCTGCAATGCCAAGCCTCCTGTGGGTGGTCTGCTTGAGCTCAGCACGTCAGGTTTGTTTTCTGTCCTGAATGATATCTCTAGAGTGAGTGGTGCTTCTCCTCCTTGTTGGAACATGGTATTCCTCCCCTGAGAATCAGAGTTCCTTGCCTGCCTTTCAACATTCTGGCTACAAAGAAATCTGCAACCTTCCTCAAACTGGCTCACCACAATTCCCGCTACCGTACTCTTCCATTGGATAAAAACTGAACAGATACGAACCGTTTGAAATAATTTTACGAACCTTTGCGGAAATCTGGCACGTAATGAAAATCACGTTTACCCAGATGGATGAAGAATTTTGAAAGGTTACCGCTAATTGCAACAGCAAAGACTAGTGTGGCACATATCCAAAATGGACCTTAATTGAGACAAAAGCAAATCCCCATTTTAGTTTGATTGACTTATTTGTATTCAGCGCAAAAGCGGGAGAAAATCCCTTATTCAAAATTATATTGTTTGCACATACCATAAAGATCAGGATTACTCCGAATGTAGAGTCTCACGAAGTTTTTCCCTGGCACTGGAAATACAGAACCTTTGATTCTGTCCAAAACCTGATAATAATTAAAGCAGCATAGATCATATGGCTAAAGATAAATAAACTGTTTAAATTAAAGAAATACTGAACACATTTTGGATTTAACAAAACCATCTATACATTGCCCCATTGGAAATCAGGATCTTGGGCGAATTAAGTATGGTTTATTCAGTCAGAAATAAACAATGTGCAACATACTGCTTGCGTTCATACATCAAGAAACCAAAAGCAAACAAATTACATTATGATTTGGATAATTAAATCCAGCCATTTTCCTTCTAATTTTTTTAAAAAAGCCTTGTTAGTTCCCTTAATCATAGGTTTGGTTTGCAAATAAGCTAACTCGTAAACTGGTACTTGCTTGCTTTGAGCATTCAGACACTGTAGTTTAATGTTAGGTATAAGCCTGGTCGCTTTGAATTCTGAAAAAAATCACACACTACTATTTAAAAAATAGCACAATGTGGTGATGGCTATAAGTGAGAAAAAAAAAAAAAGGTCTTTCTCCCTGAGCAGCAAATAAGGGTTTATTAAGATCAACGCTACATGCATGGTAAGGTATACCAATGGAAAGTTAGTAACTGATTCAAAGATAAAACAAAATGGAAGGAGTATGCTGAATTACTGTATAATAGAAATGTAAACATCCAAGATTCCTTAGGAAATATCTCTTTCTCGCAAGAACATCTAGTACTAGAAGAAGTTAGAAGTTAGCTACAGAAAGTCATGGAATACCTACAGAAATATGGCAAGCAACAGGAGAAGAATCAGTCAAGGTTCTAACCAAGCTAAGGCAGCAAATCTGGAAAACCATGCTAAAGAACTACAATCTCTGAAGCAGCCAACAGATTGGAAGAAGTCAATCTACATCCCAATATTAAAAACAGGCGACTTGTGGAACATGCAAACTATTGTACAATATCCTTAATTTCACATGCTGGCAAAGTAATAGGTCATACAATGCAGACTGGAGCCCTACATTGAAAAAAAATGCCAAATGTTCAAAATAGTTTTTAAAAAGGACAAAAAACATGAAACATTATGAAGGTTGCAATATCCTGGGGTCATGTGGGCTCAATGATGGTCAAGGACTATCTATATGAGGAATAAGAAAAATCTTGAAAAATGCATGGTCATTAAAAAGTACAAAAATGATGATCAACCCACAAAGTTCTATTCCAACTATTTAAATTGGCAGAGACAAACAATGGATATTTGGAAGGTTTTCAAAAGGAATGGTCATGTATACTTTTTTGTTAAGTCAAACATGGACAAGGAAGTCACAAAATAAATACAGAGCAGGATTTGCTATGCAAGATTGTCTCATGGAAACAAAAAAGAAAGAAAGAAAACTATTTCATTAAAGTAAACACATTATGCACATGGTACACCATACACATATGTGGAGATGACAAACCTGGTACGTGTCTACATCAAAAAATGTCTGATAATATTCAAATGTCCAGAATGGAGCACTTCTTTTCTGCCCAGCAAGCAACTGGAAGATAGGATTTTAAGAAGAAAGTACAGGTTTATTTCTTATTCAAATATATTATTTACACATACAAACAACATGTTAGAAACAGGAACCTCTCCGAAGAAAGTTGAATTTGACATTTATGCTGGAAAGCAAAGCTTTCAGGAAATTCTATGCCATATATTCTATGTTAGGGTTACTTACATTTTGTTAAATCTACAAACTCATTGAAAGCACATGCATGTAGTTTTGCCAAGTCTCTTGTCAGAAAGAGAGACAACCTGGCATCAACCTGGCCGAAGCCCAATAATTTAGACCACACTCTATTGAACTAAAAGACTATATATGTATGCATGACTGGGAATGATGAAATGATTTCATTCACAATTTGACCCAAACCCAGTTTTTACCCATTTCTTCATTCCCAGTCATATGTGCATATATATTCTTTCCATTTGTAGGCTAGATAGCTGTGAGTTTACTCAACCTATCTCAAAGTCTGTATAGGAGTTCAGATTTAATATTAAAGGCAATCAAGTAGTGTCACTAAATTTTTGTCTATTGACAGGGACAAAAATCCCTTCTAAAGTTCTTGGAGTGGAGATTTATATCCAGTTTGCATTGCTATTAGAAGTGAAAAAGGTCATGCAGAATATCCTAAAGTTAATCATAATCTGTTTACATATAAGTGGATCCCCTTAATATTGACTTATTAACCAGAAACGCAAACCAAGATTGTAACAATGGCAACAACATCTTTGTACAGTATATCAGCACAGTGCTAATGGATGATTCAAGGCAATAACACTATATTAAGGGGAAAAATCCCTCATCCCATTAGATGGTTTCTATCTGCAATCTAAATTTATAGTATATGAATCATCTCAAGACTATTCTAGTGTGTCTTTCCTGCAGACAGTTGTCCTTAATAGTTTCTATTGCTTTTTATACACAATATGTACAGTGTTTATTAACAATATGAGGAAGAACAGCAGTTTGTCAGATAGAATCAGTACTTTTTCATCAAACCTCAGTTTTATCAGAATCATCTGTCCCCAGAAGTTCATCGTCTTCTTCTCTTCCAGATTCTTGTAGACGTCCATGTTTTTTCTTTGGTTTTTCAGTAGGTTCATCAATACTTACAGTGACGGCATCAGGATTGGCTGCCAACAAGTTGGCTGCATCGTCAAATTCTGAAAAACAAACATTTCCTGCAAAAGACTTTATTTTTCTTAGTGTTTCCTCTCAAGGCATACAGTTATATGGTATTAACTCTTGCATCATGTTCTAAAGTAAATATATTGTCGAATTACGAAGATGTTTGTTTACTCAGTTAAACAAAGCTTTGGATCCATGCCCTAGAACTGAGTTCACCAGAATTGTTATTTATTGAGAATGCTGTTTTTCATTATACTGTGTTCTGAAATTGAATATAAAAAGAAGCACCACAAAGCAGAAACCTGACAGGCAGATTTGTAACAAGTAGCAGTTCAACTAACAAACAATACTTACCTAACATCAGGAAGATTTCTGGCTTATTACACCTTCTCAGTTACTTGAGTTAATCTTATTGTATATAGCTATAACAAATATGCTTTGAATGAAACCAAAGGCCCATCTACTGCATCTCCTGTTTTGGTCAAGGAACAATTAAATGCCAAAGGAGAAGCTGACATTAGGTTTAAGCAGAATATTTTATGGAGAAGATAAAAAGAATGAAGTAGATATGTCATCTGAATTCCTTGGTGAATTAAAAAAAATTACACCTTGAGTTAATTCCCATTAGGAAAGGATAATTGTATTCAGTTCCACAATGATAACACTGCTTGTTAAAAAGTAAGTGGCAGCATCATGCACTATAAATGAGACAGATTAAATTCTCAACACAAAACAATCTAAAGGTTTTGGAAACCTCTTTTTGAAATGTACCTTGGAACTTGAAGTCATCCACAGCTGCCATTCATGCAGTGATATCCTTAGTTTGTTAATAGGAATTGAGCAAAATCCTGAAAAATATAAAGAGAACAAATATTGTCTTAGATTGAAATCCATAATTCTATTCTTCATTGGTGAAACAGATTTCCAGAGCTCTTGCAGCTATTCAGCATCATGCAGCAGATTCTCCAGATCAGTTCATTTTATCCAGAATACAAATTTGCCACAAGCATTGAGAGGATACATTAACCCACTGGACAGAAATGCCTGCATATAATAGGGGGAAATGCAAATAACTCCAAACCAAGCAGGCAGTACTTTATAAAGGAAATTATTTCTTCTGTCATCTTCTATTAGTATCATTAATTCAGCCAATTTGACTTGAGAAAAATACCTTTATACATCTCAATTTAGCTGGATAAAAAGAAAACTCTGACACTCAAATTGTACAGAGAAGTCATAATCCATTGTTTACTTGAGATCTCATTATGCCTTAGTAAGCGGTATGTGTGCACAAGGTTAAACTTCCTGCCGCCAATACTGAGAACTCACTGAGTGACTTAAGCTTCAGAATGAAAAATGGGTGAATTTAAAAAAACAACTTTAATGCAAGGAAAAGAACATTGGTATTGGCTGGCATTCAGTCAGATAAGTGGTGGGAAACTTGCTTTTCCCTTCCTTCTTACAAGGAACTCTTATTGTTGTGTTTGGCTACTAAAAATCTGTATCTCTAGCAGATGTTGAAAAAAAAATCTCATCTTAACTGTATTTGAAGCTCAACAGATTTCTTTTGACTTTCGCTTGTATATTCTGGTCATTCTATGAAAAATATGAAGCAAAAGTATTCACTTTTCCAAGTAAAAGAATTCAGTTTATAATTTCCACAGACTCTACTACATTATACTAGAAAATTTAATGCTTAAGGGATTTTGCAGCAGTACTGTGAAATGTAATCATTTTTGCTGCAATATGCTTTTTTTTTTTTTTTTAATATTTACACAGAAATCTGTATTTGGGGTTCTTTTCTTTCCAGCATACCTTATATTGCTGTCACCCAAGGAGTACGGTACCCTCAAAGAAAACTTATCTGGCCACATTTAAACGCAGGTAACCTCCATCCTCCTTTTGCCCATGATTGCAAAATTACAATCAGGGAGAAATAAAATTGTAGATCAACAGTTCCGGAAATCTGCTTCTAAGTAGTTAGGATCATTTAAAGAAAAGCAGATAATAATGAATCGCTCTTATGTGGGGGGGGGGGGAAGGGGTTTGATCCAACCACCCACAATTTCTTAAGCAGAGTTTACAAGGCTCATATGTTGACATTCACATCAGAAATCTCTTGGGAGTTGGAGGGGGTTGGGATGGGGTTTTACTAGCCCAACACGAATTTTATCCCTCGCCCTAAAGACAGGCCGCAGTCAGAGTCCTACCCAACCACACCACCAGGCGGCACCGTCGCTACCTCCTCGGGGCAATACAACGATGGAAGACACCGAGAACCAACCTGTATGGCCGGAAACAGCAGGTACTAAGTAAACCTCACCCCTTTTTCGCTGTCTCTCGCTCTTAAAGAGACAGAAGTAGCTTGTAGCATCTTGACCAATCAACGTTGCTCTCTTCCTTCCTCCCCCTCCTCCCTTTAAAGAGACAGCGGCAATTGCAAATGCGTTTTGTTCCTAGCCTGGTACCCTTAAAATGTGCTCAAACGATGTTCTAATTACAGGAACGGTTGCAGCTCACGGAGAGCACAAGGGAAAAGGCTAACTTAAATGGTAAAGCTTTTCCGGAGCATAAAGCTTAAAGCCACGGCAGTTTAAGCTATAGTGGATATGTTAACCTTTCAGGTAGCAGAGTCACCGTAAAGGGGAAAAAAAAACCAAAACATCCCAGAAAATCCATTTCCTGAATGGCTATGGCGGTGTCAGCAGGTAGCCGACCGGGGATGCTCTTAGGAGTTTCAGCAGACTCGGATTTGAGTAGAAATCGGATAGGAGACCACTCGGCAATCCCAGAACTGTCAGTCAGCCCCGTCTTCCTCAACCTCCACAACTTTTAAGCTATTTGGACTTGCTGGCTGGGAAATTCTTGGGGCTGAAATCCAAATATCTTAAAAGTTGCCGAGATTGAGAAATGCTGCGCAAAACTGGGACGTCGAAAAGCATCTTGGCAAAAGGCGATAGCAAATAACTTCCATATCGTTGCCAAAACACTCTGCAGGAATATAATTGAGAAGCGACCAAGAGAAAATCTCGAAAATCTTTCGTTTTCCTCACTTATATAATAAGCCTGTGAATTCCAACTAGGAAGCAAACCCCATTTAACTGCAGAGGCTCTTCTGTAGCAAACAGGAGCTGCAGCAATATTCAGATACTGCCAACCTTTCTAAGATCTTCTAATAAACATGAATTAGTCAAAGCGGCAAATATCCTTTGCATTCTCCCACGAGTCAATGTTTTTAAACGTCCGACTTCGAAAGTGAAAAAGTTAGGAATTCTATATAGAAGTTACTGGTCCAGTTTTGCTTTTCATCCCCCCCCCCCCCACACACACACACTCACTTTTTAGCTGCTTTGATGGGATTCCGGCTTTAAAGACGCTTCCCCACCCACCCTTTACTACTGTGATAAGGTCTGAGTTTTGTTTCCTTTTCCCACTACTTCTCGTCCCGTTCTCCACTTTTGCAAATTGTCCGAAAGGGATTCGTGGATTAGACATCCGATCACCCGGAGGGGGAAAAAATCGAGTTTTACTAAAATAAATAAATAAATCTGAAGGTGAAACGGGACCCTTCACTGCCTGTTTTTGTTTTTGCCGATAGTTTCCCCACCCCCCGTCCCCGTCCCCGGAACGGCGTTAAGATGGGCGGGATTTAAAAAAAATGTCTCTGAAGTTATTGCCCTACTACTGGCAGGGGAGCGGTGGTTGCTGGGAGTACATCCGGGAACCGATACCGTTCATTGCCTTTTTGCACGATGGGAGATGTTTCAACGCGGGAACAGCTCAGTGTATGTATAATTCCACGCTCGTATTAAACGCGCCTAAAGACTAAGCGTGCACACCCGGTTATCAACATATTCGTGACTGCGATGAATAATGATTCGTGATACAAAAAGTGTGTAAAGAATCCTTGCTTGATGCTCGAATGAGAATCTGCAATTACCGTATGCATTTGGGAGGGATTCATGTCAACACGCGCCTGCAGTGACTCAACATAGATTATGAAGATACAAAGATGTCACGCTTTTTAAATTTTAATTTTCTGTTAAGCTGGACATTTTTTTCCTCCATGAAAAATCCTGAAATTGCCACTGGCAGATCCTTTACTTTTAACGAAGAAAGGAGCCATAATGCTATCAGCAGGCTTCAATGGCTGGGTTCACGTGAGAAGCTAAGCCATCGGGCAGTTGCTTTGCACGTAAACACGTGTAAAACCAGTAGTTGTGATTTACAAAATATGGCTTTGTATTTTTCTGTGAAGCCTGCATTGGCTTTCATTCAACAATTAAAATAAACCATAACTTTATGACTAAGCTTACGTATGAAACCAGCCAGTATGTTAAGTCCTGAAGCTTTTTATTTATTTTTGTAATCTTAACCAGGAGAAGGGAATAGACTAATGAAATTTTGCTGAATTGCTAGTGCAGAAAGATTTGTCCTTTTAGGGAATTGAGCATGGGAAATGGAGATTCTGCTGCTCATCACTTTAAAAGGAAAATAACTTGTAATCTTTCCCAATCTAGTGTCATCCAGATATTTTGGAATTACAACTTTCAGAAGTCCCAACCAATCTTTGGCCAAGTTGGTTGAGAATCATAACACATCCGAAAAGCAGGAATTGGGAATCTGAAGGCTAAGGATTATGGCATATTTAATTATATTTTTATCCCATTCGTCCTCAGTAAGGTCAATACTGCATTTGCATACTTTATATCAGTATGCAATAATTGTTCACTTCTGCAACTGAAAAAGCTTATCTTTTAGAATATCTCTAATAAGATAATTAAAAATATCCTCCAAAATAATCCCAAAGTAAATTACACACATGAAGGGCATCAATGATCAGGCTAGCTAGCAGGTCAGGGAGAGAAAGAATTAAATGTAACCAGTCTCAATGAAAGTGATGGACTGATCCCCCTTTCCTCATCTTTTTCATTACTGTCGATAGTACTTTTAAACAAAATGCTGTCCAAGTACCGTATGTTTTAGATACAATTGGCCCGTTTTTCCTATGGTGGGCAAGTACAGATTTTTTTGTGGATTGACAACTGTACATGCCTTTGAGAGCTATTTAGACAACAATCCCAAGTGCTAGCAAGGCTGGCAGCTTACTGGAACTTGAATTGTAAACGTTCAGCTGTGTGAATGGAGCTTTAGAATCAGAATCAGAATTTTTCATAACTCTTTCCTGCATGCTTCACTCTGCCTATATAAACTTTGAGATCACTTGACTTCCAAGACTGAAATCTTCTGTGATTATAAAAGTGCCCTCTTTCCCACAGCCTCTGGATAATTTTAGTGAATTTGCCACTCATAATGTACTTTAGGGATGTGTTCATATACCGTACTGCATCTAGTTTGATATGAAACAAAGGTTTTTAATGGAGTAATCTGAGGGCCGCCCTTGTTTGCTAGGGACCAACCCTTTTGGCCAGTACCCAAGTCAAGTTACACTATTTGGCAAATGCAGGCCTCCTCTTTTATTATTGAAATACAAAAGATTAAAATAAAGTATGTGGAAGCTTGGTAGGGGTTTAGGTCACCCTGCCCGTGGTGAGAAAGGATGGGAGTTTGTAGATGAGTAAATGATGACACTGAAATTGCGCTATTTTATCCCTGTTTCTGCCTCCAGTTCCCATTCCTACATGCTAGAGGAATGGGATTAGGTTAATTTCAAATTGACTTCCCTTGTTCTGATGACCTGTAACAATCTCAGGTTAGAACTGTTTCAGTTATTCCACTGTGATCGCAGTTTGGATTATGTGACATATTTTATATAAAACTGCATATGTGTGGACAAATGTGGCCAGAATTTTTATTTTTAAACGTCACGTTTATCTTTCCCCAACCATCAGAATTGCAAATGTTCGATCTAAAATTATTGGGTAGTTTGTGTGTTGATTTATGGAAACAAAATGCTTTTTTTTTCTTCTAGATCTTAAGATGGAGAGCAGCAACAAGCATTGCTTGGTCTGTGCTATTGCTTCCTCTGTGTGTAGCAGTGTTCATCAGCATTACCAGTATTGAGCTCTTCCACCCTATTCAGTGGATCACAAGTATGTACAAAATGTACCCAATGTTGGATAACTATGCTACAGAATAATATTGCTGCATAGTAGTTTGTTGTATTTTAATCACGCTTTGTACTTATGATGTTGATAACGCTTATGCAGCATTTCAGATTGTCACATCTCTGATCATGGTTTATGATAACTTCTAATTAATTTAATTAGAGGTTTAATTAACTAAAAAAGCCATCTGATAAAATCTTGTCAACTTAAGAGAAACTGCCAGAATAATCTAGTTGCCTTTTGCCAACTCTTACCTTTTACTAAAGTTAGATAAAACTAAGATTCGGGGAAAGGCAGCTAAACGTTTCTTCTGCATGCATGGATTGTACATGCAAACGTGGACACTGAGTTGAGAATTGTACTGGAGACTATGGGGTCTCTGGTGCTCTCTGAGCTTGGTGATTTTCTTGTAGACATTTCATTATCCAACTAGGTAATATCTTCAGTGCAGAGACTCTTCGGACATTATTCAGACTTACAGGTCCTAAACTGTTGTTTCAGTTATAGCTGCTTTATAGTCCTTTCTCAAAAGAAATTCGCTTTTTCTGTTCCAGATTCTTTCAATGATTTGTATACATCCTATGTGATCTTTTGCATACTACTGCTGTCGGTGGTGATATTGGTAATAAATGTCTTCAATGTTCAGTTTCACACAGGTGGGTACTGAAAGCCATATCGAATAAGATGCACAGCCTGGCCGTGATTAGTGTCTTAAACATAACCTTACTTTTAAGCTTCATTTTGGCGTCTTTCTTATTTTATAATCCAAAGAGAAATTGAGTTTTCTCCTAATTGTTCCTTGAATCATCAGTATCTAAGAAGTCTCACAAAGCTGGCCTTTATCATTGAAAAACTTCGCTGAAGCTGGTTTGATGGGCTGGGTGGTTCGAATATGAATACCTTTCCTATTATAGCTATCTAATATTAAAACGTGGTTAGAATGCCATAGTTTGGAACACGATGCAATAGGAGGGAAACCTAAGGGAGTGGTTTAAGCAAGGAGATGGTTAATGTTGTTTTCTTTACTTTGCAGTTGTGCCTTCTATTCACTGCTCCCGATTAGCCCTGATAAGCAAGATTATCCACCCGCAACAGGTGATCCATTCAATTGCCCATGCTGTGATGGGGATGCTGGTGGCTTGGTGTGCTGCAGTTATGACCAAGGGGAAGTTCCTCTTTTTGTCCATGCCCTGCACAGCTACAACTACAGAAAGGTATAATCCCAAAGCTTTCCGTTTTTACATAACATGTAAAAATGAATAAAAACAACAGCATTACCAAAAATTTTACAATATGCCTGTTTACGCACCTTGGCTCGTCCAGAGATCTTCTCCAGTCAGCTCTGGTCTTTGTGTGCCAGCAACAGACAAATCATAGTGGATGGCATGGCAGGCTGGTGGGTGTGTTCGTAATCTTTACCCACTGCAAAGAGAGAATGCAGATTTTGGTTTGGACATTGTTTTTTGCCTTAATGACTTAATTATTCATGTATGTTGTACAAACAAGGCTAATAGTGATCTTTCTCTTGTCCACCCGCCTCCATTTCAAATGTAGAAATCACACAAATAATTTTGTTCAGACCAATTGCTTCTTTAAGGATTAAATCATCGTAAAAAATAATTGGCAGCAGTTAGCAGAAATATTTTCTTTTGGGCTACCTTTGAGTAGAAGTCACATTGAGGCTTCTTGCTTCTGAGACATTAATCAGTGAGAAAAAACTATTTTCACAGCAGCTAATTACAGTCCTGTAATATTTGTACATCCCTCTCAGATAGTGCTAAGACACTTGTGCTGTGGGAAAGAACTCATGTGAAATGTTGCTGTTTTGTTTTTAAAATAAGGGGAATTAGTTTACAAAAAAGGATTCCTATCCCTTCCAAAAGTATCAAATTATCATGTATTTAAATCAACATTCTCGATTCTCATGATCTCCAGATGTTTTTGAACTTTATCGAATGGAAATTCCTGGAGTTCTGATCTCAGCATATCTGGAAGTTCTCAACATTCCATATAGATCTTTTTAAGAAGTGCAAAATCAGATACTATATTTTTGAAAGTGAAGCAAAGAATAGAGTTCTGCGTGACTGCATGCAAAAACTAAAATTGCTGTTTTGCTGCAGTGCTGCTGATGCTACTCTTCACACATGCCTGAATGAATATCATCTCTTCCTTTTACTCCTTGGAGCTTTTATGGGTTACAGTTACAGTCTCCGATATCTTGTCAACAATTTGAACTACCTCCCATTTCCTGCCATACAAGTAAGTTCGTAAAATACAAGTGTTACATCTGATTTTGCAATAGTGGCCAGGATATGCCCAGGAAAGGAGCTTTCCTTGAAAAATACCTACGATATTCACACATTAGGCTAAACCAATGGAGGCTTGGCTTTTTAATGTGCTGGATAAACCCTTCCACTCTGCGACTTCATGCTGTGGTTTCTTTTACAGGATACATTCATATGTTACCCTAAAAACCAACAATCAAGTCATATAATGGGTTGTTATGATGTTTCAGCTCTTAGGATAAAAGCTGAGAATGCTGCATGTAGGGAGATATAATTTAACGAGGACAATTTCATATATATATATGAACATGGCGCTGCTCTGCCGGCCCGCGAGCGGCTCTTCCTACGGCTCCTGGAACGGCGCCGGCGACGCGGCTTCCCTTGGAGCCGGAGTCTGCTTGCCATGGGTTCCGGCTGCCTGCCCTCCTTCGCCCAGCATGGTGCGTTTTCCG
>JANHFL010002260.1:125241-138774 GCA_032468155.1 Oxyrhabdium leporinum
CTCTCTCTCTCTCTCTCTCTCTCTCTCTCTCTCTCTCTCTCTCTCTCTCTCTCTCTCTCTCTCTCTCTCTCATTTTGTGAGATCTCTGGATTCTTACACGTGATGTACCATGTTTATGTTTTATAATTTTCAAAACATATATTTATTTCAATTTGGGAGCTGCCTTCAATCTAGGATTGGATGATTGAGCGACCGGGCAATTGGGGACTGCCATCTGAAAAGCATCCTGAATCCTGAATTGACCAATCTAGTGTAGAAAATGGTCCAACTGGGAAGTTCCATCACCCACCAGTGAAGGTATCAGCCACTGTTAGTTGGGCCTTTTCCCACCCGTTTCGGAAGCAATCTACTCATCCTGGAGTTGGCAGAAAACAAAACTGGAATGAAATTGGCTGCTCCCGTTGCCAATTCCTATCATACTTCTGTTGCCTCTGGGCTGACTCACTTCTGAGTGATACTGTCCTAATTATGCTTGTGCAGCACACGGCAGACAAAGCAACTGGTTGAATCCTACCTCCCTGCCCTCCCTTTTCTGTATAGCCAGTTGGTGGGAAAAATTACAGCTGCTGGAACAGGTATGGAGAGGTAAGGTCTGACTTCAGGACTCGGTCTGTCTCTAAGTTTCTTCCAGTGCTACTTCTCCTACAAGCCATTTTTATTGTAAGCCGTGCTAAATAACTAAAACAACAGAGCAGAGCCACAAAGGGAGCTGAGTCACACACACTTATTTAGGAGTCATCCCCCCCCCTTTCTTTCTTTAAACAGGGAACACATACTGAGTTTCAAACCCTTGGATGCTCCCACAACCCACTGTTTTGCTATTTTGACTTTGTGTTCAATTGGTTAAGGCTACAGAATTAAAGCATTTACAGCAGTGCAAGCAGAGCAGATTATGCACTGTTGATGCAGTGTCCAGCTCTTTAGGAGACAAAAGCAGAACTGGAAAAATACTTCCTTTCTTCCTCCCTCCCTCTGAGAATTTCACCTACATACATAGAACATAGAATAACAGAGTTGGAAGGGATCTTGGAGGACATCTAGTCCAACCCCCTTCTCGAGCAGGAGAGTCTATATCATTTCAGACAAATGGATGTCCATTCTCTTCTTGAAAGACTCTAGTGATGGGACAACCACAACTTCTGAAGGCAAGCCACTCCACTAGTCGATTGTTCTCATTGTTAGGAAATTTCTTCTTAGTTCTAAGTTGCTTCTCTCCTTGATTAGTTTCCATCCATTGTTTCTTATCTTGTCTTATGGTACTTTAGAAAATAGGCTGACCCCCTCTTTTTTGTGGCAGCACCTCAAATACTGGAATACTGCTATCATGTCACCCCTAATCCTTCTTTTTACTAGACTAGAACTATCCAATTTCTGCAACCGTTCTTCATATGTTTTAGCCTAATCATCGTTGTTGATCTTTTCTGCACTCTTTCCAGAGTCTCAACATCTTTTTTATATTGTGGTGACCAAAACTGGATGCAGTATTCCAAGTATGGCCATACTAAGGCTTTGTAAATCAGTATTAATACATGAGAGGGTGTCCTCTTATTTTACTTGAATAGGCTGGATTGAAATGTGATTGGTCCCAAGCACCTAAAGAGTCTCTCTACTAACTGTAGACTTGCCTTGAATTTCCCCAGTCCTGTTCAACACCTTACCCATTCTTCTACATTAGCTCCCCACTTCTTCTCTCATTTTCATACTAAGCATGAAAAGCTATTTTCACTCATATTATGGGGCAGATGTGTCAACGAGTCACATGCTTTTCTGTATACATGGACAGGAACAAATGATCCAAACACCCCTAATCAACCCCAATGGGTCTAGGACAACTTACTGCAGCCAGTTCACCATGGGACAAAAGTTACGCTAATATCGAAGAAATGATGGAATAAAATAATTAAAGAGAGGATGCAAAAGAAGGGACAACATAAAATGTGAATGACAAAAATTAAAATATTTTTTTTTATTATTTTAAATAATTATATGGAATTGTTGGGTTGTTCTACAGTGAGTTGTCCCATGGTGAGTTGAGAGTGGTGAGTTGGCTGCAGCAAGTTGCTGCATTCCAAATCCTAATTGCCAGTTTATCCTGAAAGTCTGTTAATTTGATGATCTTATGTAAATATTAGGAGTGAGGCACCTATGCAGATACTGTATGTTGGGCTGATGGATTTATGCTAGCTCCCGGAGCTGTACTCCATGTATTTCTGGAAGATTCTGTGCCAAAGTGGCACAGTGGTTAGATTGCAGTATTCCAGGCTACTTCTGCTGACTGACTGACTGCTGCCACCAGTTTGGCAGTTCGAATCTCACCAGTCTCAAGGTTGACTCAGCCTTCCATCCTTCCGAGATGGATAAAATGAGAACCCAGATTGTTGGGGGCAATATGCTGACCCTGTAAAACCACTTAGAGAGGGCTGTAAAGCACTGTGAAGTCTAAATCTATATAAGTCTAAGTGTTATTGCTACTGCTATTCTATTTGAACATCAGTCTGTTCCCTAAAATATCCTAAAACAGTGATTTTCCAACTGTGCTCCTTGGGGAGTCCTGAAATCTGTTAGGGTGTTTCATCTTAAAGTGAGAAATAATTATGATAGGAAAACATGGCAAATTTGGACCACAACAGACACCTGCATACATGACCAAGCCTTCATTTTCTATGAAATGATGCTGCATATCATGGAATCCACTTTCAGTTGTTTGCAATTCACCATTGCAAGTTTGAAAGTCATTGGATTTCCATCTGAGAAAGTGACTGCCACCATCCAGAGCAGACTAAGCAGACTAAGCAGCACATATAATATCTACTTATCTATGTGTGTGTGGGGAGGGGGAGGAGGTTGTAAAAGTCTTGATGAAACTTTAATGCAGCTGTTGTTTTTAATTTAAGCACCTCAACTCACCAGTGGTTACAGAAACACTTCTCTGTCACATCCAGTGAAGCTCTCAGGACTCCTTCTTGGCGAAAGAAGGATACAAAATAAATGCCAGCTGCTGGTATGTAGGATAGGTATGGTCAAATCACATTAAATAAGTAATAATATAGACAAACCACTCTACTATGGTTCATCTTGTTCCAAAGCACAACATGATCTAAAAAGCAGCAACCAGGGGACAACAACTGAAAAAGTTATAATGACCTCTGAGTCCAGCAGAGCAATCTGGTTGGTTATTGTCCAAAACGGGATACTGTTTTAAGTGGTCTGCTGGACTGAATTTTTAACCATTTGTTCTCAGGCATGATAGAAAGAACACACTGTGCTTTTTCCCTCTTACAGTTAGGTAACAGAATTGGATTCCCTGTAGCTTTGAAGGATACTTTTTTTTATCCAATATATGAGGGATGGATTTGAGTCTACATAGTTCAAAACTCTACATGACGACAGTCTCATGTGATCAGATGTTTGGGATTTAAAAAAGGAAAGTCATTTATTTCTATTAGAGAACTGCCAAGAAAACAAGCCATTCTTCATGAGCCAAACAAGAAACAGAAACCAACAAAAATCTTCAAATTAACTCTTAGATTTCCAGGGAAAAATCAGAACTATACAGGAGTGTCTGTTTATCAGAGGTATTTCTTATGCCATTCCAATTTCTAAAGAATAAAAAGGGGGTCCAATGGGGAAAAAAAAGGCCAAACATTTCTGCTCTAGTAACAAAGACACAAATGGAGCAGAAGGCTGGTAGCCAAAAATGGACAGTGAAGTCTACCTGTGGCTGAATAAAAAATATGTTCCTTCCTACAACTATTCAGTGCTATACAACACTAAACAGCATCTTTCTAAAGTGTGCATTTAAAATATGTATTCTGGGAATTTTTACCTTGATGTCGTACACATTCCCAATTCAAAATGCCCATTTTACATTGAAGATACTTGCTTTTTGTCCTTTAAAAAATATTTAATCAATTTATAAAGCTCATGACAAAAAGCACCCCATAAACGTTTGGTGAAGGAGAAAACCAACATCAATGCTCTAATCCATGGATTACATCGAGAGGCAAGGAAGAGATGATACACCTTTGGAACCTAAATACTACAACCTTAAAAAGACACAAATTCTTAAGGATGCCTCATTGTAACTTAGTGTTTTCAATCTTAGCAATTTGGAGAGAGGTGGACTTCAACTCAGCCAACCTGTAGCCACATTTCTTGAGATGGAGAAATATGTTCTAGTTCAAGTAAAGCTTGACTGGGATATGATGCAACCATTTTAAGGACCTCTTAACTTAATTATGGGTTCATCTATGGAATGCAGCTATAACACAGGGGCCAAGGTCTTTATTCACCATCTCTGAAACATTGGCTTAGGACAAGTATCTTGGTAATTGAAATACCGTATTTTTTGAAGTATAAGATGCACTTTTTCCACCCCCAAAACTGAGTGGAAATGTCTGGGCACATTATACAGCGAATGTTGCCAAAGCCCCATCCACCGGCGGCCCCCATCCTTTGGCCTCTGCCTCCCAGCAATTTGCCTCCTTGCAGCAAACAGCCTGTTTCAGCTTCAGTACAGCCTGATTAGCACAAGCAGCTGATTGTCGGTTGGATCGGCCTCCCAACGATCAGCTGTTTCAGGCTGCAGGGATTGCCTATTGTCGCCTCTGCGCGCCCCATTTTTGGACTCCGCATCCCATTTTTGGCTTCTGCGCACCCCAGTCTCCGCGTGACCCATTTTCCACCCGTTCCGATCCCCACCGCCTGGAGTGGGCCGAAAATGGGGCGTGCGGAGGCCAAAAATTGGGCGTGCGGAGGTGGCAGTAGGTGATGGTGATTATTGTTATAAAATCATAATTGAAGGGACTATTTAGGTTATTGTGATAGGTGCTCATTGGCATTCCATGTATCTGACAGGTGGACATCCATACAACTGGACTTCAATTTGCGGGGAGTGTTTGAACCTACTAAGTGATCTGACACAAAAGCTGATAATCCAACAAGAGATTGCAGCTGCAAATGGAAGATTGAAACAGCCATCTGCAGGAGACTTGACACAGTCCTTCAGTTCTCCAGGTAATGGACAATGTTTAATCCAACAGCTACCAAATCTGAATTGCTAAAATCTAGAATTCTAGATGACTGCTAGGTGGCAGCAAAGAGATAGAGATATTTCTTTTCTGCCATCTAATGGTCATTTGGATTTGCAAAATCAAAATCTGGTAGCCTTACCATGCATTTTTTGAGCTTTTAAATAACATCAAGTTTATCAGACAGGAAAGAACTGCATTAGGAAAAAAGTTGACTAGCATACTAATGTAGCATTCATGAAAGTGCGATAAAAAGACAAGAGTGGGTTTTTTCACTGGCATTTTATTTATTTTTTTGTCCAATAACAAGCAACATGCTATTGAACTGCTTTAGATTTAATTTCTTGGCATAGTTTTATTGGCATAATGAAATCATGTCATGCCCCATCTCCCCCAGTGATCACACAATTACATTTTGGACACTTAGTAACCAGCTGAAATGTATGACTGGTTGTCTCATAGTCATATGACCACAATTTCTAACTTTTTTGCCAGTTTCTGGCAAAAGTACCCATTCGGGAGAATGGTTTGCATCTACAACAAGATTATTTGCTTAACGATCACCATAAAAACAGTTGTAAAATCAGGCCTGGTCATGTGGTGCTTCAGCCTATGACTTTCCAGTCCCAATTGTGGTTGTAAGTTGAGAGCTACCCATACCCAAATATATCATTGTGGCAATTTACGTTGCTGTGGTCTATGTCCTAATACATTGGGTTTATTCAGCCTCTGTTATCAAGGATAACCATGACAAATATAATTAAAGAACTTCAGAAGAATGGATATTTCATTTTTATCCCACATGTGGGCAACCTGTAGCTTGTGGTCCACATATGGCACCTTAGCATCTCATTTGCAGTCCTCAGAGCTTGCATTGCAGAGATTTACGTGCAAGTAATCCAATTTCAGTTATTCTGTTTTAGCTTTTTTGGATTTTTTCTCCCAAATTCAAGAATTTAATACTTTTGAGAGCAAGTATTTTCCTTCTTATTGAGTGTCCACAATAGTCCCAAATCAGCACAAAATAAATATTTGGGGCCACTTTTTTAGATGAGGGAATCAGAGTTGAAATGGAAATAATTTCACATTCTCAATTCTACTCTCAAATTCCTGAAATAAATGAGCCCTCTTCCTTCTGATAATATCCTAAGATAATCTTCAAAGATCTCAAGACTGAAAGGCTCCTAGATACTTTGATCTTTTAAACCCTGTTCATTTCTGCACCCTCAATATAATATCTATATTGCCAGCCATTATTTATAATCAGAAGATACCAAACAGTCTCCAGGTGCAACTTGAGGATTATTATTGGATTTACATCTTTCCATAAGTCATGGCTTGTGTTAACCATGTCTTGTTGAGGAACCCCAAAGTAAGCTATAAATATTGATTTATAAACCACAGCGGTGGAGTTCAGACAATATGCTAAGCCAACCACAATATATTTAGTCATTCTCCCATTTTCTGTCCTTTCTGCAGTACCATTTAATAATAATCACTTCAGCTGCTATAAAGTCATATGTACATATCTATTTAAATTACTTCCACAATCGGTTTCAAAATGTGAATCTAGAAATGCCAAATATCGGATAGTAGTAAGTTGTTTCTTTAAAAAATCATTTTTGTTTCATCAAACCCATTCCAAGAAGAGTTATATTTTAATATCGATTTAGCACAGCCACTTCAGAGCTCAGCAGTCTTGCTTTTCGTAGTGGAAATTGTACTAGTAATTTTCTTTTGTGTTTCATACAAGTTACAAAAAGAATTAACTCCGTTTTTTGCTGCATCTAAGTTAGCAGCTGCCACTTATTTTGTTGGTGCAAGGCATCCTGAATGTAGCTTTTTAAAATATGATTCCTTGCTTGGAGCAGCTCCTGAAGAAAGCTCATTTCAGACGCCAAGGACCAGCATATTTCCTCGAGCCCATATGCATTCCCTGGTTAAATCGTCTCTGTTGCCCTTAAAAACATCACCTGCATCTGATCTTGGAAGCAATTTAGGATCACCTTTTAATACTTCCCTTTTGGGTCATAAGCCTGGACTGTTGGAGTTAAACTCTCCTTGGCATGGATCTGTCCAAAGTCCCCATATAATGAGAAGAGGACCAAAACTATGGACATCAAGTTCAGGTAGGAAATACTATTATGTCAATTTTGATCTTGATCGTCCAGTAAGATAATTATTAAGGAACTTTGTTTTAAAGAAATAAGTTTTTAAAAAAATGGGATCGATTTTTCTTACAGATGTGCAGTTGACAGGCTATCCGGATGAACCTCACCCAGTGATGGTGGTTGCAAAAGATGCTAAGGAAGCAGCAGAGCCAGGTTGTTTCTATATGTGGTTACAGAACAAGAAAGAACAGGTATTGCCATGAATCAAGCAATACATTCGTCTGCATGGTATATTTTTTTTACAGGTGGTCCTTGGTGACCTCCTGTTGGCTTCTCCATTGATTTTGCTTGTGGGAACCAGCGTGAAGATCTCAAATGGGGATTATGTGACCACTGGACACTGCAATGTCATATTTACAAGCCAGTCACCGAGTGCTCAGATTGATGATTGTAGGGATAAAGCAATAGCTGGAACTCCAAGGACTGGTCATAAGTACCACTCGCTAAGCATTGCTATAAGTTCAAACATTTGCTGAATGAGTGGTTATTAAGTAGACATACTTATATAGTGCATTTCTTTTCTTTTTTTTACATAAGAAGGATTAATTCCAATCATTTTAAGACTCAGCTATATTTATAGCTCAGGGTTAAGCAAAGTGGCGCTTCCAGATACTCAAATATCCGTCTTAGTGCTCACAAAGCTCCTTGATCCGGCTGATATTTTATAAAGATTATTTTAATTAAAGGTGGCCATGTTGCAGAACATAACTGATAGCATCATATTTATATGCAGGTCCAGCTAGGATGGTAGAGAGCCCCAGGGAGCTAGTTTATGTTTTGGTAAAAATGTCATTTTTAATTGATCAGGCCACCAAATTTGAGAATAGGCAGGTCTAAGGCAATGATTTTATATACTCTTATAATTCCAGTTGTGCTCCCTGTTGTCCAGCCCAGTACTGGTAGTCCTCGACTTACGACCACAAATGAGCCTAAAATTTGTTAAGTGAGTTTTGCCCCATTTTACGATCTTTGTTGCCACAGTTGTTAAGTGAATCACTGCAATTGTTAAGTTAGTAACACAGTTTGGCTTTCCCATTGACTTTGCTTGTCAGAAGGTCATAAAAGGTGATTACATGACACCAGGACACCACAATTGTCATAAATATGAATCAGTTGCCACGCATCTGAATTTTCATCACATGACTAGGGGGATGGTGCAATGCTTATAATTGTGAAAAATGGTCATAAGACACTTTTTTCAGTGTTGTTGTAACTTCAAATGGACACTAAATGAACTGCTTGTAAGTCAAGGACTAACTGTAGAGCAGAAAAGCTTTTGTTAAAGCTTACAACTGGAATTTTATATTATTCTGAACTACTTCATATGTTCTTTTGCGCTTCATAGATTTCTTCTTCTTTCAGATCAAAAGTTTCCTGTCAAAACGAATCCTGATAATGTATTTTTTCAACACGGTAAGACTGCATGTGTAAGTCAATGATTGGCCTTGTTTGGATGGCAAGTATTCTTATTAATGCTTTTATTTAGTCCTTAAAATAGAATTTTGCACAATGATTTTTGAAATGGTACTTTGGAAATTTACATTTTAACTACTAATTTAAATTTTAATAATTGGTTTAATTTATAAGCTACTTGGTTTGCAAATAAATTAGAATTAATCAGTTGAACATTGAAAGTATTAACACATTAATAGAACTCTTGATGGTTAAATTTGCTATTAGTATTTAAAACTTGGGACTAACTTCATTGATTCATTTGCAAAACATTTTACTCTTCAGCACCCTGAAGCATCAATCCAAGCCCTGTTTTCGGATACCCAAATGCATATTTGGGCTTTGGAAGGTAAATAATCTCTTCAATTTTTTTTAAAAAAGCATTTTTCATATTTCAAAAGAAAATTACAAAAAATAAGCAATACAGAAAGTAAACAATAAAACACTATACTAAAAACTTAATGAACTGCCAAAAAACCCCATACAACTAAATAAGTTTTAAAAAATAAATTTAAAAAAATCAGAAAATAATAGGAACAATCTCTTTATATCTGAAATATCTCCCAAATAAGTAACACATTGCCATTGTTACTTGCGCTGTTTTTTAAGGTAATTGAATGTCACAGATTCATCTTTGGGTGGCGCTTTAAGATATGTGCATACACACACATGCCCTACAATTTTTGGGGTGCCAGGGATCGGTTCCTCGGAGAGAGGTTTTTCCACAGCTCTGGGGGGGTGCATGGTTTCACATGCTGCCTGGATCCCACAGATGGGGCTTCACTTGTTTGCACGGTCCAGTTTCTGGCATGCCGTGGACCAGTGATGGTCTATGGACCAGGGGTTGAGGACCCCTCCCCTACAGGACTGAAAGGCGTAACCCTAACATTGGGTTTTTATTGAGAAGTTGCAATACTTTTTTCTGTTACCTGTTTCACGGGTCAGCTTTTGGTAGCTTAGGTTAGACCCTTATGGAGACAGGCAGTAGACTAGTGTACAGGGTATTGCTTTTCTTCAGATCCTCTTCTATTTATTACAGCAAATAGCCACCCAGCCTTTGGGATTTTACTTATCCAGGGATTTGTGAAAATTGTGTTTAGATTTTGGAGATACTACAATCTAACCAGGCAGAGAATCCTCCATTGTTAATGAAGAATGGCTGCCACACAGTTTTCTTAAAAGCCTTGTACCATGTACCATGACAAAACACTGCAATCTTACATTTCATGACATTTAACTGGTTGGAATTAAAAATTACTCTTTTTTTTCTGAAGGTTTATCACATCTTGTAGCAAGCTCATTTACTGAAGATAGGTATGGTGTTGTTCAGACAACACTGCCAGCAATTCTGAGTACTTTGCTAACTCTTCAGGAGGTAAGGAGCCTTAATTTTTTTCACAGAAAAGAAGTATGAAGCCATAACAGGTTACTAGAAAAAACGATTTAATTTGCTGTTTCTTTTAAAGTCTATTAAATGTTTTTCCTATGGTTAAAGAGGATATGTTGGTTAGGCTAAAATCAAAAAGCTGCTTTTAAGGGCAAGGTGGGCAATTGCTGTAGCACTCCTTCTCTAGCACCTTAAAACAGCTATATCCATTTTGGAGATCATATAGCTACAGCTATTATAGATTCCCTGGAGGATTCATATTTGATTTAAGGAGCTGCAGATAAGTGCTCTCTTCCTGTCCTCATACTTTCTGAATCAATTTTTTTGGCCTTTGAATGCCAAGCATGCACGATCTGTTCTTTTGTTTAAGAATGTTATCTTCTGGAAGTCTTGAGTTAGTTGTTTAAACAGTATTGTTCAGAACAGTATTTTGATTGATAAAAGGTAATTCTATTCCTCATGGGGCTTAGCTTCCAAAGTTGATACTAGCATTTTCATTATTTAGGGCTTACCACAATTGGTTTGCATTGGAGAAGCATGGAAAGAACTTGCACAATCACAAGAATCATCTAAATTATTAAAGTTGTATTAGCTTAGTCATTTTTCTGGGCATCATTTTCCACGTGATTGCATGTTGCAGTAAGGGATCATGTGGTTCATTAAATTTTGGCTTAGTAGATGTGTAGCCCTTGAAATTTGTAAGTAATGATGGATCGATAAGTAGTATTTGTAGACTACGGCTTAGCATGGACAATGTGGTTGATTGGCTGGCTTATTGAGTGAACTATAGTTAAAGCATGGCTTAACATACTTAACAGGGTTTTTTTAGAATTGAATTATATTGATTAGTTTTTAGAACCTTGATCTTTCCGATTTCTGAATTGTTTTAGTACATTTGATTTAGTAAATGACTCATGATGTGTTGGGTCATCTTTCAGAGATACTTTTTATGCAAACAGAGAAACAGAATGACAATATATGGGCAAAAAACACTGGGAGCAAGAGTGACTTCTGACTTCCCGCCGGCTTCCCCATTACTTTGCTTGTGGGAAACTGGCAGGGAGTATCAGAAATAACGATTATGTGGCTGAGTGTGGTAGCCCTGCAGCAGCCAAACGTTTGCAAATACAACTGGTCTGAAATCCTTTGAAATTCAATTCCATAGAAGTAATGAATCCCTGATTTTGTACACATTCTTTAAGTTAGCACATTTGAAATATGTTGATTAAAAAATAACTGCCCAATAGTGTCCTACTTTGGCTAATTGAAGGTTACAAACACAGGAGTTTTAGTACTATATAGTTTTTTACATAAGGCTAAAAATGTCAGTATGTTTCTTTATTGGATTTTTTTTCATTCTAGGTTATCGACAAACACTTCAAACTTCCTCATGTTTCCAGCAAACCTCCCAAAACTTCAGGAAATCTTGCAGACACTTCCTATAAGACCCTTCGATTTGCTTTGAGATCATCACTAAAAACTGCAATCTATCGGATAACCACCACCTTTGGAGAACATTTAAAGTGAGTTTGAAGGATCTAAACCAGTGGTAGTTAACCTTTTTGGCACTGAATGCTGAAACGGGAACCACCTGGTCTTCTGGCCTCTAACGCTCATGCGCGCACCAAGACCAAGTGGCCGGCTGGTTTCTAACGCGCATACACGCACCAGCCAGCTGGTCTTTGCATGCACATGCGTGTTAGAAACCGGAATACGAGGTGGCTGGCTGGTTTCTAACGCGCAGGCATGCACCAGAAGACCAGGTGACTGGCGCACATGTACATGCTGGGAGCTGCTATTCCAGTTTCTGGCACTCCCGCACACGTGAATACCAGCTGGCTGGCACGCATGTCCGTACCGGAACCCAGAAGAGCAATGGGTAACAGCTGGCGTGCCTGGAGAAATGGCTCTGTGCCGCTTCCAGCATGCATGCCATAGTTTTGCCATCACGGATCTAAACTATTAGTGTTCATTTCCTAATGTGCTAAAATATATTATGGATGAATGAAAACCATGGTGGATTGTTATTGGGAAAGATGGGAGGAATGCTATCTACACTACCTTGAGCTCCTGAAGAAAATATAAACTTTAATCATCACATTGAAATGTCTATGGAGATTCTGAATCATCCAGGTCATGCTTGTTCCGAAGAGCTTTTTCCAAAAGGCAGTTGGCATTTTTTCTTTGTTTTTTTTTCCTTTGAAAACATTTCATTTCTCATCCAAAAAGCTTCTTCAGTTCTAGCTGGTGGGGAATAGAAGGATTTATATTCTTCTGGATATAACCAGATAACTGCAAAGAATATAAAAAGAAAAAATGCAAGAAAGGCCAATTACCTTTTGGAAAAAGCACCTTTAGAACATCATAACAAAATGTAATGCATTGTTATATCAATTAAATACTAAAAGAACAGCAACAACAACTAAGCCTGTTTTACCTATCTAAAAAGAACTAGGCAAAAACCAATCTCTGTTTTCTCTGACCTTGTATTGAAAATATTTTGGAGTGAGCTTAAGTACATTCAGCTGAACATGCTTGAGATCCTTATGTTCAATGTGGAAAGACTGGAGTAGAACCAGCAAGGCAGGTCCTCTGCAGGCTGCCCCCTGTAGGCAGGTGCTCTTCAGACATGTGCCTTAACAAATGTCTGAACAGGACTAAAGCCATGTCAGGATTGGAGGAAATAATTCATATCTGAATTTGCTTTCATAATTTTCTTATTTCAGATCCCTTTTCTTCAGCCAAGGTTATTTAGAAAAATGTTCCAGGAAGTCATCACAACTTTTTATAATGTGTATTTTAATGCATTTTGGAACAAGTTTTCAAAATACATTTTCTGATCTCTCTGTTTCTTTTTTTTAGTGCAGTGCAAGTATCTTCAGAACATAAGAAAAGACTGCAGCAGTTCTTGGAGTTCAAGGAATAAAGAAGCCAAATTGCACATACTATTGGAGATGGATAGTAATGATGAAAAACAAAATTAAAGTGACTTCATCTATCATACTGACTTCTCAAATATGGACTTTTTTTCCCCTTTTTGGCAAACTCATAAGTTGATGTGTATGTATTTTGAAATACATATACATGTCTTTTTAAAACTTTTGGATTGTTTTACTCTGATATTTTGTATAATAAAAATATATTTAAACTAAATATAATTTGGACTAATTGAATAATATTTTGACTTATGTATGGCTGCTTTAATATACTTCTTGAAGCTCTTGGTCCTCCTATGATTTACTTTGTGTTGGTAACTGTTGAAAAAGATAAATTCACACATATCTGATTGTCACCCAGTTGCCATGTGCATACAGATAAAATAGGCTTAGAGACAGGTTACTGCAAAATTGGTCTTCAGATGAGGTTTTTACATGCTCTTAAATCAAAGTCCCTTCTGAAAAGAAGGTTATGCAAAACACAGAATTCCTCACAACATGAAACAGAAAGAAGATACAGAATATTATCAAACATGGAATCTATTTTATCAGTGGTT
>JANHFL010002260.1:148072-160272 GCA_032468155.1 Oxyrhabdium leporinum
AAGAAAGAAAGAAAGAAAGAAAGAAAGAAAGAAAGAAAGAAAGAAAGAAAGAAAGAAAGAAAGAAAGAAAGCTTTTGGTAAGCCTCAGGATGCAGAATACCTACTCTTTTTAAGCAAGAACAGAATTTAAATGCTTCTTGATTAATATATCCTCCGAAGCTGCCCCAGGAGAATCCCATGGTCGATGGTATCGAAAGCTGCCGAGAGGTCAAGTAGAGCAAGAATGGATGTACTACCTCCATCCCACTCCCGCCAGAGATCATCCAGAAGTGTTACCAATGCCATTTCTATCCCAAATTCAGGCCTGAATCCAGACTGGTAAGGGTCAAGATAATCCGTTTCACCCAGAAACCTCTGGAGCTGCTACATGACCACCTTCTCAACAACCTTCTCCAAAAAGGGAAGATTGGAGACAAGTCGGAAATTATCCAACTGGGTGGAATCCAGTGATGGCTTCTTAAGAAGAGGGCGGATCACAGCCTCCTTAAAGTGCTGGGGGATTGTCCCCTCCTGTAGGGAAGCATTAATCACCGCCAGAGTCCACCCGCCTGTCACCTCCTGAGAAGCTTTCAGAAGCCAGGAGGGACATGGGTCTAAAACACAGGTGCTTGCGCGCATACTACCTAGGATCCTGTCCACTTCCTTGGGAGCAACAGGGTCAAACCGTTCCCAGATAACAGGGCAAGAACCTGCCTCAGGGGCTTCCACCAGACCAGCAACCATATCGGCATCTAACTGGGAACGAAGTTGAAATCTGCAAATTCCTCAGCGTGCCCCTACAGGTGGATCTCAATCTCCTCCTTCCCCAGGAGGAGGCGGCTCAGCTTAAAGAGGGTTGCTGGGCGATTATCTGCAGATGCAATTAGTGTGAAGTATTTACACTTCGCCGCACGAATCGCCATGAGGTAGGCCTTAGTAGCAGCTCTTACCGTGTTCAATTGAGTTCATCCCATCTTCTGCCAGCGGCGCTCTAGATGTCTCCTCATGCGTTTCATCCCTCTCAGTTCCTCTGTATATCACAGGGCACAGAGAGCTCTATGGGTGAGGAAAGGTCGCAAGGGTGCAATCCTATCCAGAGCGTCAGTCACCTTCCTATTCCAAACAGTGGCTAAGAGCTCAGCTGGACTGCACAGTAGACCTGCAGTTATAACCCCCAGATCCTTCTGGAACCCATCCAGGTCCATTAGTCGATGGGGTTGGACCAATCTAATAGGTCCTGCCTCCCTGCAGGGGAGGAGATACAGCTTTTGAGACACTGATTGTGATCTGATCATGACAAGGGGACCAAGGACAGGTCCACCAATTCCAGGTCACATAGGCACTGCTCCAACAAGAACACCAAATCGGGTGTGAAACCACTATTACTAGTCGGGCCCTGGATGACCTGGGACAGGCCCATGGAAATCATGGTTTCCATGAAATTTCAGGCTACCTCCGCCCCTGCCCCCAGGGAATACCACCCTTGTGGTCAAATGTTTAAAATTTGGGTGCATGGGAAACAGCTAGCATTTAGACCAGTTACAGCATCCTATGGTTATCTGCTTGCTGATAAACATAGGGATGTTGTATGTTGTAACCACAAGATCTACACGATGTTGTATTGCAGGAACTGGGATTATCTAATCTAGTGAAAAGAAGGATTATGGTTGACATGATAGTAGTATTCCAATATTTGAGGGGCTGCCACAAAGGGGATCAACCTATTTTCCGAAGCACCAGAAGGCAAGACAAGAAACAATGGATAGAAACTAATCAAGGAGAGAAGCAACATAGAACTAAGGAGAAATTTCCTAACAGAGAGAACAATTAACCAGTGGAACAGTTTACCTTCAGAAGTTGTGGGTGCTTTATCATTGGATGCTTTTAAGAAGAGACTGGACAGCTAGTTGTCTGAAATGGTATAGCATGTCCTGCTTGAGCAGGGGGGTTGACTAGAAGACCTCCAAGGCCTCTTCCAACTCTGTTATTCTGATCAAAATTTGTGACCTTCCCAGTTGGCTTCTGACAAGCAAAGTCAATGAGAGAAACTGGATTCACTTATCAACTGTGGTGGTTTGATTAATGATTGTGGTAAAAATGGTCATAAAATTGAGTCCAGTCACAAGATGATTTGCTTAACGACTACATTGCTTTGTGACCAAAATTCCCTTCCCAATTGTGTTTTTAAGTCAAGGACTATCTGTAATACATTATCTGGTCTTATTATACGATGCATTTGAAGAACAGTAATACAATTGTAGTTCACTTGATATATTATTTCTTTAGATTAAAAAAAGTTTGTTTCATGTCTTCAGGGATTGTGCTATTATTTTTGTTTTCAAGAGAATGCTAGGAATGATTTGGGAAATAACTGATTGTAATATTATTATAATTTCTAAAATTGGCACTGTTTTGTATGAAGTAATAAAACTGACAGACTTATTAAAATCTGCAAAATATTGATGTTACAGAAATTTGAGGGAGGGAAATACTGTCCAAACCGTTTAACAATTTTGTTTTTTTTGTTGATTAAACTGTCACTATTCAAGTTAATATTTTTAGAAGCAAGATATATTTGCGGGCTTGGGGAGGAGAGGGAAATAAGAATTAATACTGTATGCTGGATTGATAGATTTCCATACAAGCCATCTTCAATTATTTTTCATGCAATTAATTGTGATGAGTTTTAGACTCCCTTTTCCTACTTTGAGCTTTGATAATGAAGATACCTTTGATAATGAAGATACCTTGCCTTGTGATACCTACTCTTTTGAAGGGTAAGCTTGTTAGCCAATTGGTTACTTCATTACCTGCAATCCTATTTCGTGCAGGTGAACCAGCTCTGCAAAAGCATAAGTAGTATGTTACCTAATAAACATATTATACTTATTATGAGGCCTTATTCAGAGGAACAGTTTATGTGCAAGAATGGACGTTTGCTCAATTTAATGAGAAATTTGGGAAATGTAGTCCGAACTAGGTAACATCATCAGTGCTCAATGTCCATGAAGATTTTCATTCGTCCAGGACAAAGTCATTCCAAAAGTGCTTTTTCAAAAGGCAACTGGACTTTGTTTTTCCTTGAAGACCTTTCACCTCTCATCTAAGAAGCTTCCTCAGTTCTGAAAGAGTCAGGAAGCGCTAGCGCTAATGTTTTTGTTTTTGTTTTAAAGTCAACACGTCAATGTTGTGCAGTGATGGGGTGCTGCGGGTTGGTTTTGGCGTAGTCTTTACGGGAGAATTGGTGAGGCGGGTCAGGCGAGTCGCCTGAAGAATACACGGGCAAAAGGGTCGAGTGGCTGGGCCACGTGCCGACGGGCGCCACACTTCGCACACGTGCCTGCCCCTTTTGCACGCTCGCTCTCCGGCTCAGCACCGAGGAGGCGGGTCCCTCGGCGGCTACTCTCGCCGCCCAATCTGGCTCAGGGGCCGGGTTTTGCTCAGCCACCGGCTCGTCGGAAGGGCAATGACCGGGTTGCTTTAATCCGGAGCTTGGCGACGCGGGAGAAGCACCGGCAGCGGCCGAGTTGAGGTGAAGCGAAGGGCTGGTCGGCTCACGCCACAGATTGAACTCGGAGCGCTCGCCCGAAGTGATACTATGTGCCAGCTTCGTTGCCTTGGGTAATCTGTAGCGGGGCGTATGTGTGTGAGTGTGTAGAGACCTGGCCGAGAGCCATCCTGTACTTGTTCTCTGCGAGAGGGGCGGACTCGATTTCTCACCTGCAGGGCATGGGTGTGTTTGGGCGGGTTTCCCAGTTTCTTGGTGTTGCAGCTGATTAGAGAAATCCCGATCCCGCTATTCTCCTAAAAGGAAAGTATGCTGTCCGGCTGGATAGGAGGCGCTGGGTTTTAAATATTGGCGGAGCATCTGTTTTGTGATACCCGGCTAGCTACTATGTTATTAGGCCGGCTTGGTTCCTGAATTGTAAAAAGCTTTCGGTTTTCGCAGAAGGCTTCGTTTAATCGGCTTAAGAGAGTGAAGATAAAAGGCGACGAAGTAGGCAGTTCTGCTATTCGGGAAGAGTGAAAGCTTCTTTCTTTTCGCTAATCGTGTTGCACCAACAGTGGGGATTTTACATTGCTTGCATCCTTTTGTTGTAGTTTAGCCTGGTTAGGGAAGGTTGAGGAAGGAACCAACAGGAACGACGAAGCAGCCAAATCCTACACCCTCTCTTCTTTTTTTTTTCCTGAAAGGGAAAAAAGTTAGATTGTTCTGTTTAAAAAAAAAAGAAAAAAGAAACCCCATAGAACCTCTTTAAACTTTCTTCTGGCTACAAACATCCAAGTTTTTGGTACCCTGGTATGTACTGTTCTCTATAAACAGACTTTTACTTTATATTATATTGGGTATTAGCTGAATAGTTGTAGAAAGCTATAGTTAGTCAAGACACTGACTGCTGCATGCGTTTGGATTTTTAAATTTAGCAGGGGAAATTGTGGTTTTTTTTTGTGCGTCTGACTAGAAGGTTCTTGGGGTAAATCATCAGGAAATGAAAGAAAGCTGCTAGGTTGCTGAATTATGCTGAGTAAGCGGTGTGAAGTCCTGCCACTTAATAATGCAGGTTATATCTTATGACATACATGTTTAGCTACTTGGTCTTTAGAATCGTGCCTCTCCTAGTGCCGATAATTGCAATTAGTTATGAGAAAGAGAAATCATAACATGCTGGAATAGAGGGATGGCTACATAGTTCAATGAATGTCTTGCTAAATTTGTACTTTACACCATGAATAGCAAGTTACGTTAAAAAAATAAACAGAATATTCTTCTAATGCAACTCTTCTTTAGAGTTGTTTGGTTATTACACCAGTTAATGAATAGAGTTAAATCCAGGTCTCCAGTCACACCATCTGGGTTTGACCAGAAAAGCTGATGCTACAATAAAGTAATTTGACTTTAAAATTTTATAGGACAGCTTGTTTAAATTGCAATGGAACTAGTGCAACTGCTCTGCTTGAAGTCTATAAGGGTTACTGTGCTACAAAAAGGTGTTACTTTCTAGTCCTCTTATGTTAATAATTCTGCAGCAAGTAGTTTAAGATTAAAAAGCAATCGACCAATTTATCTTCTAGCTTAGAAACCCATTTCTTTCTCTTGCAGCAGTGAGTGGCAAGTTTAAAGTATGAATTCATTCAGTAAAAGGCTGCTTCTAATTTATTTCCTATTTATTGACAGATTTCATTGCTCTGCATTTTGCTATTTTGTGCACCCCTCAATATAAGAGATTTGGAAGGGTCCATCCTGAAGAGGCATGTTACACTATGCACGATGAGATAGTAGGAGTCTTAAGAGCAGTGCAGCATTCTCTGAAGTCCTTGACAAATGTCACGTTATTCCTATGAAGAAGCTACTCCAAGTCAACTTTTCCAACAGTGGCACACTTTCTTGAATTCACAAATGTCTTTTAAAATCACTGTCAGTAACAGCAGCGACAGTGCTGAAATTCAGAGGAGCCCACCTGAACTCACAGGTTTCTTTCCAAAAAGATCTAGCATCTTTGAGAGACTTCCTGTTCTCCAGAGAACACAAGAGACAAGATGCCCTAAAACTGTTAGAGAAGATTTCCAGCAGAAAGGTGAGGCTTTTTAAAATGTTCATCAGAAAATATTTCCTGTAAGATATATATTTTCTTTTCTTGTTTGCCAGGTTAATATTTGTTAAGCATCTTCGTGCACTTACCAGTACTTATGCAAATATCCTTTACCTTCTTCCTAGAAGATCTTTTAGAGCTGATTTTCATTCACTAC
Source organism: Oxyrhabdium leporinum (assembly GCA_032468155.1). Classification (NCBI taxonomy): domain Eukaryota; kingdom Metazoa; phylum Chordata; class Lepidosauria; order Squamata; family Cyclocoridae; genus Oxyrhabdium; species Oxyrhabdium leporinum. Next base: position 153,800 of record JANHFL010002260.1, read on the forward strand.
ATGTAAATAATTGCAAGAGTAGGGTTTACAAAATACCACTGTGAAATGATTATCAGAGAAGGAAACCTTTTTTTTCTTTCATTTAATAATAATGTGAAACTGTCACTCTTTAATGGAGACGGTAGGTCTTTTTTAATGTTTTTATACAAATATAATTAATATAACTAAATTCCCATTTGGAGTGTGGCAGTTCTTTTACAATGCATCATCATTTTATACTGTTTTTATTGCAAAATGATAAACATCTTTATCATAAGTGTTCTTACTCAGAGCTTGTGAGCAGAATGGTATTTATGTTCTGTAGAAAAAGTTAACCTGAATGATGCAGACAACAAAAATAAGACTTGAGTACAGATCGTTCAGAATGAGCATTGATAATATTTCTATCTAATCAGCTGGGTAAAGATTAACGTGCTAATTCAGCTGTTCTTCTGGATGTCCGAAATAAATTTCGTTAATTCAGCTTTTAATCTCAACTCCCTCATTGTTTCATAGTCTAGAAACATAAGGTTCTCTGAATAGTTAAGAAGAAGTATCCCACCTCAGCCATAATTCTAAACAAACCTAGGTTTGAGGTTACATGACTTTCCTAGTTGTTCCCTCTAGCAGAAAAAACAAGCAACTATCAAGCAACATATGCAGTCTTTGAAAGCCAGAAATAACCTGCATTTATGCACATGGCAACTGAGAAAGTTCAATCAGTTTCAGGCATATTAGGTATCTTGAAATCTACTTCCTTCAAGAAGTATTAAATTATTGGTTGATTTCCCCCCTCCCTGGGTTGTGTTCAAAGTATTGGCCTGGAAATGTTAACTGTTATTGTTAACTCTTGTCTCCTTTAATCTCAGACTTGTCAGAAATAACCAGCATTATACTGTGAATATTGCATTATTTTCAGCAAACAAGTGCCCTTTGAAATCCTTTAAGAAAAAAAGCAAGAAAATCTGAGACATCAGCTTTCTCTTTTGTAATATTTGTGACAACTTTAAATAGATCTTATTGATAAGACCAAAATCTACGTAATGTAGCCTTTGGTTTTCAACACATGCCCATGGAAACGTAAAAGGAGAACCATAAGAACAATATCCATTGCCTGTTATTGTTCTGGAGTAGTTAATGCCTTGTTTCTGTGACAGCAGATTGCCATCCTGATTGTGCGTTTCTCCAGGCGTCTTTAAAAACAATCAGATCTATTCAGCATGTCTGAATTTGCACTAATGATGTTACTTAGTTTGGATAATGAAATGTCTGCTAGAAAACAACCAAGCTCAGAGAGCACCAAGGACTTCCTCATATTGGAGTTTACAATAAATTCAGTAGATCAACTCTTCTTTTCCCCTTCACTGAGCTCCTCATTATTCCACTAGATATACTCTGCAAGTTATATTAATGGGGCAGTGGGAAAGAGTGATTTACCCATTTTTAAAAAAAAAAATCCATTTATTTTTTTCTCCGACTAGATCTTTGCATGTCTTTCTTCTTTCTTTTAGTTGCTTCTTCCCTTAATAAAAAAGCCCCGAATGTCATAATTGTTCTAATAGTACAGTTGCTAAGTTGCTGAATTCCAAATTGGGAGCCCAAAAAAGAAAAAAAAGGAAAAGTCTTCAATGTGTTTTCTAAATGTTACTGTATAAGCTTTAGATCATATATTTTATCTACTAAAAAGAAGGCTAACTCAAAAATAGTTCAGTAGAAGATAATATCTAGCAACTAAAAAAATAAAAGATATTTTTGAAGGGATGCAGCAGTAACATATGGTCTCAAAAATTTTAATTGGGCAATCCTGTTTTTTTAAATACATTCCTTGCAATATTCTTGATGGTGAATTACTAGTCCAAAAGATGTGGGAGATTTAAAGAATATTGTATGGACAATTTAGTTGGTTGTTAAAATGCATTTTGCTTCCTTTATACTACTTAGTGCTTTTTCATTGAGTTGAGTGTGACTGGTGATATTTTTTAATGTCTTGGATGAGGAAACTTTTAGTACTTTTTCTGGGTAGCAGATGATCATTTAATTTCTGTTATGATTTCCCTTTTAATTTAAGATTGCATCTATTTATTTCCTTTTTATTAAAAAGTAAATTCTTCAGCTGCTTAGTTGCCAGTTTTCTCTCTGGCCTTTTTGCCTAAGAATATTTGATGTTTTGGATAGAGTTAAGGAATGAATTAAAGTCATTAATAGTTTGATGTAATTAAGAAGAAAAGGGTTATTTCTTTAAAATTGGGGATAGGTGCCCTGGCAGCCCTCTTTTTTCTGTATTGTAATGCTCATAGTGAAAATATCTTCAATTACATTTAGCTATCCCTACATTAAAATATTTATTTCTTTAAAAGATTTGTATGGCCTCCCATCTTAAAACATGGCTTTGGACAGCCATATATGTAGTAGTGGGGGGTTTTTTTTGTTTTTTGTTTTCTTCTCAAACCATGGATTTGGTATGGATGCAGTTTGATACAATTTGATGCACCTCATCAACCATTCACAAACTAATCCTGTCTCTCAGGGGTGGGATTAGGCCAGCAGAGATTGGCCAGTTTAGGCTCATGCAAGCACACACCCTCTTCTCTGGTCTCAGGACATGTTTGTGGGCTTTTCTGCTTGGGCAACAGGAAATACAAATTATTTTAGATTGAATACTCTCCCAATCCAGTCAAATCTCTGAGCCGATCCCAGGTTTGATGACCTGGATCAATATGAAAAGCATCTGACCAACGACGGTGGTGGCGGAAGCAATGGATGGGAGTGGAACAACGAAGGAGAGAGAGAGAGCTGATATCAACGATTAGTTGGGTTGCACTTGGAGTCAAGACCTCAGCGTCTTTTGTGGTAATGAGCTCTTTAGCTTAATTATGCACTGTGTGAAGACATGTTTTCTTTTGCTTATTTAAATCTTTTCTAAAACAACTTCTTTGGCTAGCCATTGATTGTTGTGTTGGAGAACTCCCCCCCCCCATTTCTCCATGTCATGCACGATTGATAATGTTTCCTTATATGTCTTTTTATAATCTAAACATTCTCAGATACTTTAGCATTCTCCTATAGGTAACTGTTTGATTTCCCTCAATTCATTTTCACTGCTTTCTCTTACATTTTTTCTAGATCTATTATAACCTTTTTCAAATATGGTCACCAAAACTATACAGTTTTTCAAACTTTGACATACCGTAGATCTGCTTAAGGGCATTACAGAGTTGACAGCTTTATTTTCAGTTCCTTTCCTAAGGATCCCTTTGACTGAATTGGCTGCTGTATACTGATTCAACAATTTCACTGAATTATTCATTATGACCCGAGATCTTTTTTCTAAATAGTTAGAAGCACTTGGACCACCATCAGTATATGTGTAAGGTTAGAATGGTTTGTGTCACTTTACACATAGCTGGTGCTGTAAATGTTGATCTGCCATATTATATGAGATCAATGGTGATAATTACCCTTATTTTTCAAAATTCTTCCTATAGCACATAGGAAAACACAGTTTCAGTTGGCCAAGTAAACCTTTTGCATTGTTGTTGGGGTCTATACTTGTAAGAATGTCCAGTTTCATCTTTGTAGGCAATTCAGAGACTGTTTGGGGCAGTTCAAGGAAGTGTAGGTGTATTATGCACATAGAGTTAGTTGTGGATAGGAGTTACATGCATTATTTAAATAGTCAGTTTGGTCTAGTGATTAAGACTAGAAAGCTTGAAACCATGTGTTCAATTCCTGTCTTAAGCATGAAAGCCACCTGGATGAGCTTGGACCAGACATTCCCTCTCAGCCCAATTCACCCGACAGAGATATTGTTGTGGGAATAATAGGAAAAGAAAGATGTGTTGGATATGTTCACCAACTCGAATTATTTGTAAAAATAATAAAGGTGGGATATAAATAAATGATAGAGCTGCTTGATTTTTTAAGTTGCATAAATTTAAGATTTGCTCTTGGTTATAACCTATTCCTAGTCTAAATTATTGTGCTATCTAGCAAATATCTGTACAATTGATTTATATTGATTTGATTTATTTGACTAATTCTACACATTCCTAGTACGTTGTGTGTTCTGTCTTGGTCTTAACGATATCTTGCAAAACAAATTAGACCATGTAGTAGCTATGAGAACTCTGGCCAGGTAACCAGGTTCAACTCAACACATACTTATTTATCCAACCTTTTCTTGGTTTGCTTGCAATTTCATTTGGAATTGGAAATATTTTTAGTATTTTAACAATATACTGAACTACACTGGTTGTTTATAGTTTTATTTTATATGGAGATAGACAGAAAGAGACACATAGCTGCGTGTATATGTATCTGTGTGTAACTTAAAATAAATAGTAAATCAGTGTAAAGCATATGATTTGACTTTGCGTGCAGATTTTTTAAAATCTAAATTGTGAAGGAATGGTCCACAGTACGATTGGGAGAAATCCCTATCAAAATTGCTTTTTCACTTTTTAGAGGAAGAAAGAGCTTGTTTTTTTAACCTGAATTTCAAATATGAAAAATCTTAATTTTGATTGGGATTGTATGCGCTAAAATGCCAAAGCCACCTTTGTCATTCTTCTATTGTAGCTGCATCCATTTAAGTTAAAAAATGCATAAGAGAGAGTGGGTTGCTTGAGGTGAGGTCATGTTCATAGATGAGGTCATGTTTAAATTGGACAAATCCCAAGTCTTGCACTTTCTGCCATTACATTCACTGTTACTAGGATAGGAGAAGTTACATAGAGAGCTTATTGCTTGCAAAGTGGTTTTGAAATTACATCGTGGATTTCAAAATATTAAGATCAGGGCTGCAAATATATCTAGAGCTACAGATTGCCCACCCTGACTTAAAGGTGTTTTTAAATATTTGGTTATTTAAAATCATAAGACGATAACACTATTGTAGCAATACATGGTCACTTCTTCATTGATTTTCCTTCCAAGCTTCCCCAGAAACATGGTTTCTGAATGAATTATAGCTGTGGATGGAGTTTAACAATTCAGTTTGTCTTCAAAGATAGCATGACAGAAGAAGAATTGTTTATTTATAGCTTTTATTTTATGCGAGTTATCTTTCTACATGCATAGACACTCTGGGGGACCATTTGGGCAAGTATCCCATGGTATGATGGTGCATTGTGATAGAATGCTGGAAGGAAGATGTTATATTTGAATGCTTTTTTGAGAATTTGTTATTGCAATAGGAACACTTTGACTTTGGGTTGTGAATTGCAAGGAGCCGTGGTGGCACAGTGGTTAGAATGCAGTATTACAGGCCAGTTCTACCAATTGCCAGCAGTTCAATTCTCACCAGCTCAAGGTTGACTCAGCCTTCTATTATTCCAAAGTCAGTAAAATGAGGAGCCAGATTGTTGGGGGCAATATGCTGACTCTGTAAATTGCTTAGAGAGGGCTGTCAAGCACTATGAAGTGGTATATACGTCTAACTGCTATTGCCATGTCCACTAAAGAGCAATCTAAAAATACGTTTGTCAAATGATATTTGGAGAATACTTGTGGGAGAGGAGGGAGAGAAAGGCAGAATCACATATTAATTAAATTAGAAAAGGTTTTTTATGAAGAATTAATTATTCCTCATGTACCATGAGCACCAAAATAACCATATTATAAAAGGAGGAAATGAGGCTTTTGGTAACCAGTATGCAAAGATTTAAGTGCAGCTTTATATTATCTGAAAGTTGCTACAACAGAGGATGTAATAAGAGAAAATATTATATACTGCCACTTTAGAGAATTCAGGATCCTCAAAATTCAAGAAAAGATACAAGTAGTAATGCTGTTCCGAGCATTCTAGAGAGACACTTCACTAATAAGTTAATGGGAGTATAGGACTTCTCCCCAATGCATAAAAGTAGCATTTCAGCTACAAAGTGTTGGAAGGTTTTTGAAGGGCATTTCCAGTTGTCTCCATGCAGCAGATCAGAGAAAAAGCTGTTTCAGAAAAGGAATAGCTGCTCACTCATGATCATATACCGTACAAAATGTCAATTTCAAATGTTTTGCACAAGCTCCATAAATAGCAATTATAGCCACATTGGTATATGAATAAAAGTCCAAATCAACAGTTTAGCAAAATCTAAAACAAACCAAAATAGCAGAAAAGGGTGGGCATCCACTCGAGTTCTCCATAACTTTTCATCAGGCAAATTATTCTAAGACCAGCATGGTGGAATAAAAGTAAAGAAGTCTGAAGTTAAGCCAGATCTTTTAGCAGTTAAAAAAAAATCTCAGAACCAAGATTGAAGGGTGAACACAATAGCTAGTGATGGCATTATTCATGTCAACTAACTCAAAAATTTAGGGACAAAGGCAAATAATTATTCCTCTCAATATCTCATATACAAAGGCCAGTAGTCCCTGGTCTCCTGCCTTAAGAGAACTTCCTGGTCTGTTAAAGAGCAAGTGGATAGGTAGGTAGGTAGGTAGGTAGGTAGGTAGGTAGGTAGATAGATAGATAGATAGATAGATAGATAGATAGATAG
>JANHFL010002260.1:160372-192413 GCA_032468155.1 Oxyrhabdium leporinum
TAGATAGATAGATAGATAGATAGATAGATAGATAGATAGATAGATAGATAGATAGATAGATAGATAGGATTTGAATACTTTGAAAAATATGTACATTTGCATTAAAATGATTAAGGAAAATAACTTTTTGAAATAGTACACTTTCTCTATTCATAGCATAAATGTAAGAGCTGAAGTGTATTATATTTAAATTCTGTTCCAATTGTACCTTTATGTTGGATTTGATAACTTTTGCAAAGTAGTCGCCAAGTTTTCTCAAACTCCTCTGTACTGTTAAGGCATATTCTATCTGAATACTTTATTTGCACAATACACGCTTCACTGCTAACCTAGGAAAAGGCTTTTCCCCCTTTTTCTGTGGTTTAATTTGTGTTTTATTAAATGATTATTCATCACTGATGATTACTGAGAAATATGCTGCTGTACAAAATACTGTAATCCAATTTATGCCATTTCAGTTTTCATGTGGTTTTTTTATTTATGAATTGCAAGAGCTTATTCAAACCATTGCAAAGTAATGAAGTAAAGTCTATCTGGCCAATCGGTGCATTAACATAAATATTGCAACGCTTGATGTTGCTGGCTGATTTTGATTAGTTTTTCTTCTGCTGTGCTTGAATGGGGCTTTGATGGGTTTATGTAATTTCTTAACTAACCCCCCCCCAAAAAAAAAAAACAGCAGTAAAATAAGTCTCAATTATTAATATACTTCAAGAGTTCAGCAAATGATTTTCAGGACCTTCTAGATAGTGACAGACATCAGGATAGCAGCAAGAAGAGAATTGATCCAAAAAGCAAAATAATTTAATAATTGTGTATTTTTGCATGTTTACTTTGGGGGAAATTTCCCCTAAATAGACATCAGCAAATACTGTAAAACTAACTTTTTAATGCACATTTCAATTGCTGTTATTTTAAGCTCTTAAGGGGTTGAATATTTAGTTTATTCTGGAACTTTGCTGCACTACATGAAATGTGACACCTGGGACTTAGTATTTTAATACTTAGATGAAATATGTATAATAGTAGATGATGTATCTTGCTTGCCTTCCAGATCTGAAGAGGTTAGACATTCTGACTAAGGTACTCGGTATCCAAAGTGTAAACCAATGCTTAACTTTCCAAAAAAATAATAATCTTTGAGTAATCAAATAATTTTACAAGTGAGTGCATATGCAAGAATAATATATTCTACAAAACTGGAGCCAAGTACTTTCCCGGCAACTGGTGTAAGGCCTGAATTTCATTGCCAATATGTGTCAGTGATTCATTGCGATTCTATGAAGTATTCCACTGAAAGGTTAAAAATTAAAGCCACCAACTTGTGGGTGATAAAAATAACAGTGTTAAATGGTTCATAGAAGTGAAATTGAATAGTATCCACCACCAAGCTGCACACTGTTTTAGATTTCTTTAAATAAAATGACACCATAAATATCTTGCTTTTGTTTAACAATATTTTTGTTTTTGAAGAGTGTGACGAGGCTGCCAAATAAGAAATGAAATGATTCTTTAGGTAGACGTGCTCTTAGCACTTAATGCCTAATGTTGACCGGGTTTCTTTATAATATATTTAAGTAATAATTCATAGGAATGTGGGATTCCTAGAGCAAAGCACTTAAATAAAGTGTTGTTTCAGTTACTTAGGAACAGGTTTATGAAACACTACAGGATAGTTGTCTGGGAAGGTGGAGCCTCACATTTCAGAGCTATGAGCCTAAAAACAGCACAGGAGGGCAATACAGTATGTTAAAATGTTAAAAAGCAAAACAGATATTGTGATATTTGCTTAAAACACCGAATGCTTTTGGAAAGTAGTTTCATGCATGTAGAGGAGAGACTGAACTATTTTAAAATTGTTTTCTCCTCCACTATCCTATTAATTGAGCAGCTGGGTTTAATTTATTCTGACTTGCACACCGAGGGTAGGCATTTGTAAGACCCTGATAAAATTTGCTGTTTCCTGGAATTGTCTTATGTTGGTGAGTAAATCCAAAATAATATTGGAGTAGTGCTTGAAGAAGGCTCCTGATGAATTAGACCACCCAACTACTTTTCCTATTTTTTTTAGTAAGTCTTGACTCATTCTGTCCAAGCAGTTGAGTGAGTGAACTGTTGAGCTAATGTGAATTGCAATGGGAAAAAAAGGATGGAATGATTGATTGTTTCATTGACTCAGAAGCTTTATCTACTGTAAGACACCCTATCTCAATATAATGGCCTCTAAATTATTGGGACTGCAACCCTCAGAATTCCCATCTTTCATGTTTTGGTCACACTGGCTGGGGATTCTGGGTGTTAGAGTATCAACACATCTGGAAAGTATCAAGTTAGCAGACTTTGCTGTAGGGGATATATCGTATACTCAGGATTGCTAGAACTGCTTCTATTTTAAATCAAAGGAAGTTTGTTTTTTTTTCAAAAGGAGAACTTGGCTGTGAAGTTTTTATGGAATGCTCATCCCAGTTGGACTCGAGGAACAGAGAGGCAACAATCTTACTCGGATCAATCTTCTTTTGTTCCTCCTGAATGAAAAATATGGTGATATTGAAGGTGGGGGGAATGATGCAGTGGAGATTTGTGGTCACCTTTGCCTTCAGATGGTATTTTTAGATTCTATGTACTATTTCAACAACAGTAGCAAAATGCTAGAAACACTGTTCTAATGAAATCTGCAGTAGGAAGGGGATACATAAAAGCTTTTTAAACCTTGACATAATAATATGATATTGATGGTTACACAGTCAACCAGATGTTTAGACTGGATTTGGCATTTTTGTCCAACTATTGAGTCCTTCCCAAGGACCTGGGATAGGCAGATGTTGTTGTTTAATAATATTAACTATATCATCTCAGAACGATATAAGCTGTTCCAAGTAAAGATGCTTTTTGTAATTGACTGATGTTGACTTTATCAATGCCAGTGGTGTTCAAATGGTGCTCTGAATATTTTGAAATTACATTCTAGGCACCTATTACTATTGGTACTATCTTTGCTTTCTTTTGCCTTCTACTTTTATTTTCAAGTCTTTATATTTTATTATTTTTCTCCAGTTCTTCTATTCTGCTGTCTCCAAGTATTTCATTGCTACTAACCAAACTTTATTATTATGATTCTTCATACAGATTTTGAATTTCTACCTATCGAGTCCATCCTAAGGACCTGAGATAGACAGAAGTTGTCGTTAATATTAATATTATTTAATATATTATCACTGCCTCTTGGTGTTTAAATTGAAAGCCGAAATAGAATTCTTTATTGAGAATCTTTTTTTATTTTTATTTTTCTGAATAACATTATAGTGTAGTTCATCCCAGTTGTGTTCTTATCTTTTATGTTTACAAAGAAGACAACGCAGATGTTACAAAGACAACATATTACCTTAGTTTATCATGTTTTTGAAACTTTTGAATCAATTAGGTTGCATATTGTATGGGTTGATACCACTGTAGTGTATATTGTATGGGTTGATACCACTGTAGTGAGCCTTCCCTTCTTAACAAGACAGTATCATCTGACATGAATTTCCTTTTTTGTTGTAATAATATTTTATTGTATTTTATGTAAAATATTTATTTTGTTGTAATAAATATTGCATACAGCTGATATATAACTTGAGGCCATAATAGCAATTTTTTCTATAAGTCTTATCGAATAATTTTTTTACTAAGTTAAAAAGATAAATACAAAACAATGTAATGAAAGAGAAAAGATAAGCAAAAAAGTGTTACAGCTGTCAAGAGAAAAATAGAAAAAGAAAACAATGATACTTAAGGAAGCAACTTTGTCTTCATAGCCATTATAAATGTATTTAAAACTGTTTCTTCTCCCAATATTTTTCCTTTATTAATAAATAAATCCAGAAATTATCCAGTTCATTTTTATCCATTTTCAGCTTCTCAAAACATCTGTTGGAAATTTGGGAATTGCAATTCAGTTCAGAAGGCACCAGACTGGGGAAACTGTGACAGTGCTTAGTAAATGAACCAAATATTTTATAATATTTATGGTAATAAGAGTTTGGACATTTTAAAAAATACATTGCTATGTATGTGTAAATAATTTATATACACACATACACATATACTGCCATATATAAAACTGTGTTTACTTCTTATTCCTGATAAGAAATCCTTTATTCCTTTTGTTCTGACATGTTTATTCCTTTTGTTCTGACATGCATATTGTGTCCAAATACATTTGAATGAAGAACATACAACACTATGTTCATCTGACTTTTAAAAACATTTTCAAGCAGAATTTCATAGATTTTGTCCATTTTTCTGGGAATTATTTTGTATTGTTTTATGCAATATAGTAATATATTTTAGGTTTTTGGGTAGTGTGGGAACAATTAAATAGGATAAAAATAACTTTTTCTCGTGCCATTGATTACAATCACTATCTTTTCCCTTTCCTCAGCTAATAGGGTTTCTGTTCACCAAAACTTGATTTCCCCCTTCTCTTAATGGCAAAAATTCTGTTCTGTTTCTGATTGCTCAGTGATTGCTACAATGACTTTTTAAGCATGCCACTAAGATCATAGCCTGCAATTTACTTCTATGTTTTCTTTCTGTGGGAAGACCAAAAAGCTAACTTGCAAATAGCCTCTTTAGAAGTTCAGTTAGTCACACATTTTTAAGACATTCCAAAAATCCTACTAAGCTCCTTCTGAACTCATTCGGTTGACTACTAGCTGAATCAAACATTTAAAAGCTCTCCTTTCAGATTAGATTTCACATGTTGGTCTTTAGGGAAATTGGATTTTGTTTTATTTAAATAAATTTTTATTTTATAGATTTGCGTCAGTTTAGGTAATTGATACCTGGCTTTCCTATTTCTTATTTATTTAATAAAATAAGTTCATTTAGATACACAGAGAGCGTCTCTAAAACAGTTTTAATAATTATGTGCAGGCCAATTTAGGAAAGACAACTTATTTTTAATAAAAATTTTCAGAAAGGAAACCTTCCTGATGAGGTTATAATGCATAGTTTATTATAAATTTGTGAGAGGTTATGCATATGATTTTGTTTCTTACTACTAAATGTATTAGAAATAAAGTTCATATAAAGAGAGATCAGAAATACATATAAATACAAACAAATGAGCCTCAGGAGACCTCTTATAATTAAGACGTTATCTTCTAGGATATATTCTTACATGTTCTTGAGAGCCATTTTTTTTGAATAACGCTATGTGTATGGTATGGGTGTATAAATGTATGTGAGAGAGAAAAATTCAGAAACTAATTAAGTGGTCAATACCGTAAACCAGTGATTGTCAACATTTTCTTCACTACAGAGGCTCTTTAAATGCCTTTTGTTGCCATGAACCATGGCCACACATCCCCAAGACTGAACTGAAGATGTAAATCATAACAGTTGTTCAAGTCTTTGCAGACCCTCTGTGATGACATCGCCCTCCCCTCCCCTGCCCCCAGGGACCACAGGTTGAGAACCACTGCAGTAATCCATTAATAAAAATAATAATGATGTCCAGACAGGAGTAAATCAACCAGTAAACATTTGCAGGATTAAACCCAGGTTTCTCTTACAACAGTTAACAATCACACAAAATGTATAGCTCTAAATGTTTGTAGAGACTCACTTAGCAAGAAGAAAGCACTCATCTTTTCTCTGTGATCTAAACAATTAGTTAGCTGGTGTGTTGCTAATTCAGAAGGCAAGCAGAAGGCATCCTAACATACACCTGAGAGTGTTTCATCATCTCTCATTACAGAGCCATAGGCCATATTGCAATGGAATGTTATTCAGCTTTCTTTCCAGAACATTGTCAAGAAGAAAATTGCCCTATGTAGAATGAAAAGGAATCTAAAGGAGTCAAGTACAGTCATGTAAAAGGCTTACTATGAAGGATAATTTTACATTGATGAGAAAGTTTAATTCTCTTTCTGCAAATCCAGGACAAGGATTTACTGCTTTGTCTTTAAGGTGGCCCTCTCAAAGCATGTAGAAGTAGAATGAGGGACCATAGTAATTTAAATCTACATTTATGGGTTTCTTCCAAGAAGCAGTCATATCAAATAGGTCTAAGTGGACCACAGGTTTTTTCTGTAAAGGGCCTTGGGAGATATGCAACATAGCTCTTTAAAAATATTTATTAACTTCATAGAATTTATATATTGTTTCAATCAGTGTAGATTCTAGAAGGCACACAAGCCTTACTCCCAAATCCTAGCTCACATAAAAGCAACAACTAGATGGTCATCAACAAAACTCGCTATGGATAGAAAGGCTGTTGGGAAAAAAAAACATTTTGAGGGCTTTCTCAAATCAGATGAGCTGGAGCCAAGTATAGGGCATTCTATCATGTGGGAGCTACCATGGAGAAGCTGGCCTTTGCCCCTCACCCTTTTAACTTCTTAAGGAACATTATTTAGATATTCAGATTGGACTAGCAGAATCATGCTCAGTAAGGTGGTTCATAATATTCTTTGGATTAGAAGAAGGTGATTCACTCCTTGCCCCAAAACAGCCTACGTAATTGCCTCCTCCTCATATCTTCTTCTGCCCATCACAAATGAACCCTGGGAGGCTTACTTACAGTCACTCATGTCTTGGTCACTTCTTGGATTATTGCGATGTATTCCACCTGGGGTTACCCTTGAAAATCATCCAGAAATTAAACTGGTCCAGAACGTGGTGGTACATACAGTTTTGAGCTTCCCTTTGTTTACCCATATTAGATCATTGCTGCATGAGCCACACTGGCTTCCATGGTTTTTTACTGGGATGAATTCAAAGTACTAATTATCATCTTTAAAGTCCTGCATGGCAGGGGACCATCTTCCTGACAATATCTCAGGATAGATTGGATGAATTCCAGATCCCTTCCTTTAAAATGTCTCCTGATAGGACCTAGGAAGCACCTTTTCCATAGGGGTCCTTGCCCTGTGGAACACCCTCTTCCCATGTATTCTGGCAAGGCCTTGATCTCCTAGCCTTTTGGAAAGCCTTAAAACACTAGCTCATCTCTCAAGGGCTGGGATAATATGAAGTTGGATCCCAGTGATTTGCGTTTATAATTGTTAGTGAGTCAGGACCATTCATTAGAGCCCTGGGGATTGTTTTTAGATGTCTTGGAATTTGATTTTATTGTTTCCTTTTGTTTTATTATGGCTTTATGAGTTGTCCAGAGTTGTGATACATACGATAGGCAGCCATACAAAGTCTTACAAATAAATAAATACAGCTGAGCAAGTACACCTGAAAAAAAAGTTAATCCGTCCCTCATTTAGCGTATGTGGAATCCTTAGAGTAAGGCTCCCATGAGCTAGTACAGAACTAAACGGGAGTATTTTGCAACAGATTCAAACCAGAGGTTCTAGTTACGTCAGGCAGAGAAGTATACTGTACATCTGTTCAGTCCAGTTGGGAAAATTACACTTTTCCAGTTTCAGAATAGACAAACCTTCAAAAAGCAAATTGCACGAACTTTACAGTTACAGGTAGCCTTTGTTTATTGACCATAATTGAACCAGCAGCTCAGTTGTTAGGTAAAGCAGTCCCTAAGTGAAACTGCCTTTATGATCTTCCTTCAGCTTTCCTTTGCTTTATAGACCTGCAAAGATGGTAAATATGAGGGTTGATTGTAAAGTTATTTTCTCATCACCATCATAACTGCAAATGGTCACTAAGTAAGTGAGTTGATAAACAAGATCTACCTTTATATTTTAATTACATGCTATGGAGGATGTGTTCATACACCACACCAAATTTGGGTTGTTTTCAGGCATGCCTCGTCCCAGATGGTTTCTCACTCCAAGTGATGTGATTAGCACACAGACACCCTCTTTGAAACTTAAAGTAGCAAGGTGTTTGCAGGACATACCCGGGCACAACTAATTTACTGAGATTCCCATAATAAACCTATAAAATGAACATCAGGTGAACCATAAGTTTAAGTATCAATTGTGGGCAATTATTTTCTATTAAAAAATTCAGAAGGAATGTATGGGCAAGTTCAGTAAACATTTCTTACAGCTTAGTTCATCCAAATGTTAACTTTACATGTGATCTATTGAATGCCTTAATAAATACATTAATGAGGAATAATTAAACCCTAATTTAATTGGGATTTAAAGAAAAAAAGTGTGTTATTGTGCAACATATTTTTTGTTCATATTTTGGATTTTTAAGTTAACAAACAACCAGCTCTCTAATCTACTGAATTTAAGTAGTTATTTGATTATGATAATTATCTGCCATTAATTTGACATTAACTCTTAGCGGTCGCACAGATTTTCTCCAGGATTATCCATTCCCAAGATTTTGCAATAGTACATGGTCACCCATCCTGATTGTAATTAAATCCATCTACTATGTTTCTTTTTTCTCTTGTCTTTCACCTTTCCCATATTACAGACTTCTCAAGAGACCTATATCTTCACATAATATGTCCAAGCTATAGTAATTTAAGCCTAATCATTTGTGTTTCTAATAACTCTAGATTGTATGTTCATTATTCATGTATTTGCTTTCTTGTGTCTCTATGATATTAGGAGTCTTCTCCAAATTCAAGTGTCAATATTTTTTATTTTGATTTTTCAACATCCAACCTTTACTTTGTAGTGTCACAGAAAAAAATTATGGCCTGCAGGATTATGATCTTTGTACATTTAATATAGCCGTTTAGATCCTTTATATAATTAAAGCAGCAAAAAAACTCTATATAATTTTCAAGCCAATATTGCAGACTTACCCCATCTTCTATTATCATATGTAATGACTTCTCTAGAGCAGCACTTCTCAAACATTTTGGTCTCAGGCATCTTTTACATTTTTAAAAATGTTTGAAGACTCCAAAGAGCTCTAGTTTATATGGGTCCCTCTATTGATATTTACTGCATTAGAAGTTAAAACTGAGAAAATGTAAAATATTTATTTATTTGACTGCACACCTAAAAGGGTCTCCGGTATCTATAGTGGTCCCCAGGCCACACTTTAAGAATTGTTGGTCTAGATAAGATGCTTTTATAGCATAGTTGCCAGCTTGAGAAATGGTTGTGTAGATCCTGCTGTCGTATCAAACTTAGATGCAATGATGGGGTTTAACAGGTGCCTCACAGGTACGGCTCTTGTGTAATCATTATCTATGTACCAGCATTATGTAGATCAAAACTGCTTATGTACACAATTAATTGTGAACACTTAAAACATTTCTGAACACACAAAACAATGCGTTGAGTTCCATTTTAAGATGTTTTAGGTCAGGACACATATGTTTTTATTTTCTTATTTGTGGTATAATGTGTTCAAGGCAGATTTATGTCACAACCTTTGTTTATTGACTTGTCCTTTTTCAGCATGAAAGTAATGGAACATGACAGATGATAGTTATGAGACATGTGTTTCTAATTAAATTACACTACGATTAAATCCTGATAAAAGAGCATATTTTAAAGGACAGGTTACTAGAAAGGTTAGGATATCAGTTTGATTGAAAATTTTGTAAAGAGTTATAAATTGTTGGCTTTTGATTGACTATCATCAAAATGACATGGTTACAACATTTGGATACTGTCTAAAAAAAGGTGCCTGAGTTTGTGAAAATAACTTGCCTTTTTAGTAGTCATTTTTAGGCAGATGGTATTAGATGAGACACTTATTTTTAAAAGTGTTAAGTTTGAGTTTGCAGCTTAAATTATTATTCTGTGTATTCCTGTTTGTAAGTGTGCTGCATTGTCTTCAGAAGGGTTATTTTCTTGCAAATATGATTTTAGTATTATAGCTTTATTCATTCAAGAGTATTGTGTTTCTAATTGATTTACTTTCAAAATAACAATTCCCATTTGCCTCCCAGAATTTATTTAGATTCTTTTAATTAATCTGAATTTTAAAAGTCACCTTTTAAAAAGACTTATTTCACTTATTTCAGTTAAATCCGGAAGATGTTTTACATGGGTTTGCCACTGCATGAACCTTGATAGAGGCCCACAATTACTCCTAGCTCCTTAATGTATTTACCTACATGAAGAGCTGCAATGGTGCAGTGGTTAGAGTGCAGTAGTGCAGGCTACTTCTGCTGATTGCCAGCTGCCTGCAATTTGGCAGTTCAAATCTCACCAGCGTCAAGGTTGACTCAGCCTTCCATCCTTTCGAGGTGGGTAAAATGAGAACCCAGATTGTTGGGGGCAATATGCTGACTCTTTAAACCGCTTAAAGATGGCTGTAAAGCACTATGAAGGGGTATATAAGTGCTATTGCTATGATCCACAGTATAGTTACTTGTATAGTTTACATTGATAGGAAGACATCCAAAATATATAATGTATGAAGTAAGTTAATGTAATTAAATTTAATGTAAATTAAGCCCTTAATTTAGGGCTTTTCCGTGCAGTAGCCTTTAGCTGCTTGTCTTCTGAATGCAAACTGGCTAAAAGCAAAGAACCCTTTCTGAATTTCAGCCCGTTTTTTTTGCTTTGGTAACAGTAGTGGCCAGTTGTTTCAACTTTGCTAAATTTCTGCAGAACCTTCTGTTATGCTAGAAAACCAGTAGGTTACCCAGTTTTCACATTCACATGCAAAATATTACCAATTTGAAACCAAACAGAAATAATACTACTGTTGTTAATTATTATTTTGTATTTTGGGCAGTTTTCTGGTAGGCTATTCTTAAAAAGAAATCTGGTAGCAGACTTTTGAAATGCTGCTCTTTTCTTCTTTGGTCTCCTCAAACTCAGTGAAAAATCCTGGGGTGAAATTGACAAAACTTTTGCTGGTTTTCATGTTACCTTAGGTAGGAGAAACAAAGATAAAACATCCACCATTTGTTATTTTAACAGCATTCAAGTGGATAGCTTAGAGAAAGAAAAATCAATAGTAAAAAAATTACTTTTGCCTAGTTTTAACTGGTAATGTGAAGCAAATATAGTACCCATAATGCCACTTGACTGCAGGACAGATTATGGAGTCAAATCTGAAAAATGCTTTTATTTTAAAGCTAGTTCTTATGCATGTGTGTTCATTTTGATATTCTAAGTTTACAACTTGCTATAAGTCATAACAAAAACCAAAGGGTCAGTTGGATGGTATGTAACCACCACATACATACTGTAAGGCACTGTATTCATGCCAGGCATGTAGTCAGGTCTGTTAAAGATATAATGAGTTATCTGGACTCTTCCCCTTTGGGAAAATTAATATATTAATAAACCCTTCTGAAGAGGATCTTCAGTTTGGCAGCACAAGATTAAAAGGCAGTGGAGAGGCAACATCAGAGATCTGGAGGAAGGAGACGTTCCTGTAACATACGCACTAATGACTTAGAGTGGGGTACTTGCCACAATGCAGTGACCCACAGCAGTGACCCCTTTTGGAAAAAGCACCTTTGGAACAACCATGACCTGGATGATTGAGAATCTCCATAGACACAGCAGATTATCTATTCATCAACTGTAGTAGTAGAGACTGGATTTAAGCATTATAGGAAAACACATCCAGATGTTGCATTCCTTGGAGGCCCAAGAATGGGTTTAGGATGCCATTTAATATTCTTGCCATCCAGGAATGGTAGATGGTTCATACTCGTTCTGGACCAAGCAGGAATTATGGATCTGCCCTTAACCCCATCATAATAGCTTTTTGTTTGATGAGTTCAGTGCCACATTAATTTGTTCTTTACCCATTTTGAATCAGATGTGCTGAAATCTGGATCTTTTAAATCTCAGTCTAAGATGTTTGAAAAGTTGTTGGAATAAGAAGGCAGCTTTGTATCCAGAGAATGCTTGTTTGTTTAACTCCTGTTCAAGTTTTCTGTTTTATATTAGTTCTTTATTGTAAGCTTAAGATGTCAGATTTCCTGTAATAAAATAAAGATGCATATGCATTTATAATACATTTGTTTAATCCAAACAAGAGAATTAGGATAGTATGTGCAGAATTACAGAATGTTCTCAAAATGTGCTCTAAATCCAGATATGGTGATTTTTGTTAAACATCTTCCTGGTTTTGTTCATAAACTCAGTTAACAAAGATAGGAATTCTTGTTCAGCAAATCAACAGGGTCACAAAGTTGAACTTAGACGTGAGCTCTGCATGAAGAAGTGACCAGAACAGAAAAAAGAATATTATATTCTCTTACAGCAGAATATAGGAAAAAGTTTCCTTTGCCCAATGTGATGATGACTTTTTAATGGCATTTAATAAATGCATTTAATCAGATTTAATCAGATTGAAACATAATAAACCATCATTTAATTGTGATATGTGGAATAAACCACAATTTATTGGTAAAGGGGAGCTCATTGTCTTTAAATTTCTGATTTCAAAGTCAGATTGCTTTTAGGAAATCTTTCTAGTGTTTAAACTGAAATCACTCTCATATAATTTAAAATCATTTTTTCTGTGACTTTCTCAGGGATGATACAGAATAGGCTTAATTGTTAAGTACTTACAATACTTAAGGTCACATTCACACGAGTGGCTGTAAGATAATTAATAGCAAAACTCTGAAAGAGCACAAGGGCCTTAATTCTGGAAATATGGTATAAAAATTATACTACATTACTTATCTTATTACGTACAAATGAATACAGGAAAATCAAAGCCAGATGCATTTTTATTTGATATGGCAAGTTTTATCTTGTAGATAGAGAAAATGTAGGAAGGTCGTAATTTTTTAATATTAAATTATGGAAAAATGGTCAGTTCCATGTTTTCTATATATTAAATTTCCTTGCAAAGTATTTTAATGAATTGAAATGTAGTATGTCAGGGTAGCAAATATATTCCAATTCATGTTGTGTTTACTGTAAAGATTGCCAATTGAAAATGAATGACAATTCAATTTTGTTATTAATGAAACAAAAATACATTTTAGTCAATACTTTATTAGAAAATTTCATTTTTGCAAACCTGGGAAATTTAAATTATGTTGTATAGTTTAAAAAAACAAAAACAAAATTTGGGGCTTTACAAGGATGCATTTGGTTTTATGGATTTCATTAATAATTTTTAGTATTAGATAGGAAGACTATGTTTAAAAATATTCCCCAAGAAATAACATTGGTTTAAATGCAGCAGAAATTAGTGTGATATAGTAGAATGTGTTCCATTGCACTTGGAGATTGACTTTTGACTTGTAGTCAAAACTCTATGCAGCCACAAAACTAATTGGTCACTCTTGGCTAAACTACCTTGCAGAATTGTTGGAATGTGGAGGCAAATATATATGTACCGTAGCT
Organism: Oxyrhabdium leporinum; assembly: GCA_032468155.1. Taxonomy (NCBI): domain Eukaryota; kingdom Metazoa; phylum Chordata; class Lepidosauria; order Squamata; family Cyclocoridae; genus Oxyrhabdium; species Oxyrhabdium leporinum. Next base: position 173,581 of record JANHFL010002260.1, read on the forward strand.
ATGATAAGAATGAAACAAACAATAATATCATATATTTTTGGTGGGCTAAAGCAAAGAGAGTATAATTTGTGTATGATTTTTTTAAATATCTATGGAACATAAATATGGCATTTCCTATTTTTGAACTACTGTGTTCTCAAATATTAGCACTGTAAATGTGATAGTACATTCACTAGATGAGAAATGAATGACATAGATGTGTGAACAGACTTACTATGGAAATGTAAGTCATGAAACATTTCTGAACAATAGTTATTTGAGATGGAAATGAAACTAATAACATGCGATAGACCTAAGGGAGCAAACCAGCAAGAAGTAAAACAGAATTTTGCTTCTAGCAATCCATGAGCAATGGTTAGGAGTCTCAAATAATATTTAATATCTCCTATAGATATATTTTCTTCTTATTTCTTTGAAGCATGCTAAGTTAGTTCAGATTATGTTTCAAAATGTTTGTTTTTTTTATTCCCCACAGCCTTATGAAATGGCATTAGTTCTAAAAAAGATATAACTTTAATTCTTCCTCCCCAATAGGGCCTAAGTGTCTATCTACCAGTTTTGTTTGCAAAATGAGGTGTTTTGCAAATGTATATTTTATTTTTGATAACTGCTGTTAGCTTCTATGAATGGATGATAATCCATAAATGTGCTGTTGTTTTATCAAAGAAAAAGATAGATGAGAAAAAAAGTCTTTAAGATTATTCAGTTCTGCCAATTTTTATTCTGTATTCAGAGTACAATTTATTTTGGGCCACTGATAACTTTCATTTTCTCATTGGTTCCAACCATACAGTGGCAGTATATTTTCAGTATGTGTGCGTGTGTATGTGTGTGTGTGTGTGTGTATGCATGCGTATGTGTGTGTGTGTGTGTGTGTGTATCCCAAAAGATTTTTTTTTAACCAGATTCAATAAGCTTGCAAAAATTGGCTTCCAGTGACTTTCTGGAGCCTGTTATGAAAAAATAGGCAAGATATCTGTCTGCTTTTAATTTTAAACAGTTGTCCTTGAGTTACCCTTATTAAACATTGACATCATGGCTCAGAGTTTTATGCTACATCTCACAGCTTTCATTTCACCTATTAACCAGTTAATAATTCCAGTTACAAGTAACACAGATTAGAGGCAATCAGAAACATTACCTCTAGGAACTAGGATCAAACTCATAAAATAAAATTAGGAAAAACATTAATATATTTAATATATTCAAGGGATTGTCCAGTTGATAGATACTTCCTATGGGTCACTGAACTCCATGTGGTTGAGTTTTATGGACTAAAAGTGTATTTAAGTCATACATAGCATGAAAAGTTGCTATTTAACATCAAACTAAACAACTTTTATAAGGACTGTTTCCTGACTGTAAATAATCTTTTGTACCATTCCTGGTACAAAATAACAGCCACTGAGATGGGTAAGAAAATCAGTTGAGAAAAGTCAGTGTGAAAGAGAAAGTAGTGCAAATTTTATTATTAAATCAAATGTTGTACTTGTCAGATAAATGGCAAATTTGGAAACTATGGAGAGGGAAAGAATATTGGATCCACCCGTGCTGGCTGTTTCACTGGAATGGCATAGTTGGCTATACTCTGTGTATTTAAATTTTGTTATGTTAGTAAAACATAACTACAAAATATCCATTGTGATTTTTCCATGTTGACTTCTGTTCTCCTTGTTTCTCATTATCTAGGCACTGGAAATGTGGAACACTCCAGAATTGTTCTCCTAATGTGTCCATGGCTAGAAATTACAATTTTGCATTTCATTCTTTTGATTAACTTCTTAGTATTCAAGATGGTGGCTCCGTGATTGTATCATATAGCCACTGAATCACATGGAAAACATGTGGAAAAGATATTGATGACACCAACATCAGTCATTATTAACTCATTAACATCAGGGTACCATACTTTCAATTCTTTACATGAAAATTACATACATGTCATTTAGAACTATTTCTTGGAAACCTTAAGAATTCAGTGAGGGTAATTGATTTTCCTCACAGAATTACTTTAGGCAAACATTGATAAAAAGTAATAAAATACATGAAAGGAGAGGAGAAAATAGAACTACCACAACTTTTTAAACAAAATTCTGAAACTATCCCCTTTCATCTTTAGTTTGAAATACATGTAATTTTAATATATTGTGTCTGAACAACAAAAAAATTGTTAATCCTTCTGCCTGAAGACAAAACCAACATTGGATTAGGAATTATACATTCCAGAGCAAATTCAGTGGTGAATTTGAGAATATTGCCTGTTTAAAGCCATTGAAGAAAAATTCTCATCTACTGACTCTGCATCAAAGAATACTTAAATAGAAAATAAGTAAATAAATACAAACCAGATGAGAGAAACGTGGCTATCTATCCTTATTCATATTACTGAAATAAAGACTGGAGCTTATCAGTAATACTTTTCATATATAAGAAAGGGGATAAATTTGATCTGGCCAATAAATATCCAGATAAGTGTGATAAGTAAATTATAGTTGAGTTGTTTTTTGTTTTTGTTTTCCTGAAAATGTCTCAGCTGGCTTGAGCAAGAGAAAATTCTGTAGATGTTTAAGCGGGATTTAGAGAAGAGAAGTCAACATTTGATCATTGTTAGTTTGGTACATGTTAATAGAAAAACATTGTATAGCCTCTGAATGGAACGCTGTCCACATGCTTTTATTAATTTAAAAACACAGTTTGACTCCATACTTAAGGATAGGCTGGTCTGGAAACTGTTCCACTTGAGATTTATTCTTAATTAAAAAATTGCATGAAAATATTGCCATTTTGTGCCAAAATCTCCATACAGAAAGGATTACATTTTGATTTTTCTTGTTATCAGAACTCTGTAACTAAAAGTGAGTTTCATCTTGAACAGCTGGATAAGGACAATGTTACTCGACAACAGAAATTGGATTTAGAAGAAAGTTTTAGCCATAGCAACTAGTTTTTATGGGAAAAAGCTAACCAATGGGTACTCCCAGAATCAAGATTATGATCTTTTCAAAGGTGGTCTGATGTCACAGAAATTGCTGGCAAATGCTGTAAATGGAAATTTAATAGAGCAAGTCAGGTGCTGTGAATATCTTGGACTGACTTTCAGTTGCTCTGGATCTTAGAGCAAACAAATTAGGTTCGCTGCGGAAAAGGCCAACAGGAGTGCAAGGGCTGTGTGGGGTTTCTTCTATTCATGAGGAAGACGTTCTATACTAACAGTTATTAAGATCTTTAAAGAAAAAACATTTTTTCAAAAGCAGTATGGTTCTAGTATTACTATGAATAGTTAACTCCAGTGAGAACCATCTAATTTAAAATGTCAAAAGCATTATTTCAAGTCATTTGCTGTAAAATTTCTAATACATCTACACAACTTGAATCTGGTTGTCCTGGATTTTTTGACTCAGTTGTTGGCTTGAATGAAATGTTCTTCAGACTCGTTAACCTCTTTGATCATTTAAATAAGTCTTTCAAGCCAATTTGTATTAGTACTGGCCCTTGATAGAACCAAAACTGGAATGAAAAAAACTATGCTTGGATTGATGTTAACTAGGAAGCTGCATATCTCAGTAACATCTCTCTGAGATGTAGCATGCTTAAGCTACTACAGAACCATCAGTACTACCTAATAATAATCTTGTTTTGGAGCAAAGGTATCCATATGAGATTCAAGAAACTAAATTTCTAACTGGTGTACTTCTATTTTCAGCAGGATACCATGCTCTAATTTTGTGTAATTCTCCTTGTAACTTAAACTTGGTGGAAAAGAGAATTATATCTACTTTCTTGACTACCATCCTGAGGTCACTAGAAAATCCCCATTGCCGTTTTACTCCATTAGAATGTATTAGATCAGCCTAGTTTATGTGAATTATTAATCTATGATATTCTTAGTTTTCCCTTTGACTGCTGTTTATTTTTTTAATAATCTCTTTGCTTTGTGTTTTCTGCATAATGTAATATTTGAATTAATCTGAAATCATATTATGATACATGATATTTTTAAAGCCAAATTGATGTGAATGTGAGTGCAATGCACACATGCCAAAACTCATTCATAGACATAAGATGTTCAAGTATGTACTCCCTTCATTAGGCTCCTACTACATGTGTAAAATATTTTAAGACTCCTACTACATGTATGAAGTAATGAGGTTTCTCTGAAGCAGGAAGCTAAAAATAAGAATATGACAAGACAAAATAAAACACCATTTATATATTTCATTTAAGCTGAGGCCACTTCAATAGTAGATGAAACGCATGTGGTGTACACAACAATACAGTTTTAACATAATACAAAAAATAATATTAAGTCCTCATCCTGAGGAATGTCATGTTGAAAACAATAATCTACTATAAAATGGGAATCTGACATTCTAACTTTGTCTTTGAGGGTTTCTAAAATAAGCTAAATCTTAGCAAATATTCTGAGGATCTGATATGATGCTGAGGGAGTCAATAAAGGAATGTAGAGAGATTTGGTTAAGACTGCAATGCAAATTCTACCCTTGTTTTGCAACATATCACCTCAGCTACAAGCATCCCAATAAATCTAGGAAAACCTATTTTTATCATTTTGTTAATTTCTTTTTATAGTCAAATTCCTTTCTTAATTCTTACTTTATTCATTTTTGCAGTGCTGGTTAGATGATGATTTGCCCAAGGCTATCTATTCCTTTTGTGATCAAGCTGGGATTTAAATATAGTCTAATAGCCTTCATGAACAGGATTTCTTGAATTTGTTGTATTAATATAATTTCCATAGTGCTTCAGTTTATCTTATTAAATGTCTACATCTTTTTGGCATTCTGTCATAACCATTATTTATAATGTACTGGTCACTTTTATATGATACCATACATGCCATATAAAGTCAGTTTTATTTAAATTCATTTATGTAGGCTTTTACTCCTGTTAACCAACTTGTGAAGGATTTATTATCCTTAATTTCTAATTCTATTACTGTTTCTATTTCATTCGTTTTTCTGTTTCTTTGTAGGAACTTTGTAGGAAAACTAACAGCTTTTAAATAATCATCATGATTTCAACTACTAAAATATAATATGTATAAAGAATAAAATGTAAAAGAAGACAGTAGACCCACCATAAAAATGAAGTAAAACCAAAACCCATTAATGCCAATATACAGATATAATTCATGAGAACTCTGGTGAAACAAAAATGCACTGATTGAGTATTACTTGCTTAAAATCATGAATAAGAGGATCTGTTGGATCTTTCTTGAGAAGGAATTATGCAGTGAGGTGATGTTGCCAAAAAAATAGTCAAATGCTGATAGTCCTCAACTTAAAACCACAATTGAGCCCAAAATTTATGTTAAGCGAGAAATTTGTTAAGTGCGAGTTGCCCCATTTTGCGACTTTTCTTGCCACATTTGTTAAGTGAATCACTGCAGCTGTTAAATTAGTAACATGGTTGTTAAGTTAATTTGGTTTTCCCATTCACTTTGCTTGTCAGAAGTTAGAAAAAGAGAATCACATGACCCAGGACATTGCAACCTGGGGTCATGTGATTTATGACTGCAAATGTCATAAATGTCAGTCAGTTGTCAAGCATCCAAATGTAAATCATGTGACCATGGGGATGCTGCAACAGTCATAAGTGTGAAAAACGGTCATAAGTCATTTTTTTCAGTGCTGTTGTAACTTTGAACGGTTACTAAATGAACTATTGTATATTGGAGACTATCTGTATAGAAGAAAACTTCTATTAACTGTTCTAACTGGTGAAAAGCTTCACATGAAAGATTGGTGGTTTTCAATACACTCTACTGTCAGTACAGGGCTACCTTCACGGGGCAAAATTCACTAAACAAATGTTTCAACTTAGCAACAGAAATTTTGGACTCAATTGTGGTTTTAAGTCGAGGACTACCTGTACATTTAAGTTTGTCAATACAATAAAATCTACAAATGCAAAGAAGTTGAAAGCAAAAAAGTACATAGATCATAAGAAAAAACAGAATTATCATTTCTATACTTCTATTACCACCTTATTCTTTTTCCTTCCTCTTTGACCCTTTTAAATCTCTAAATCCATAAATTCTTTTCTTCTTTCAACAAAAAGTCAATATAATCAAATCTTCTGTTGTGTATACTTCATTATTCTTCCATCTTTCTAGCTTAGATTGGTGGTTCTCAAACCACAGTTTAGGATGTGAAGATTTCAACTCCCAGAATTCCCTTGCATTCTTTGCATTCCAGGAATTGAAGTTGCCAAATGTGAAAAACACTTGTTTATATCTCAAATTCCTCTAAAATTGTTTGGGATTGCTAATGTGATAAAGATAGATAAAGTTATAAAATTCTGCTGTGTATTCTATTCGTATAACGTATGCCGCATTGCACAACTCACAAGATTAATTCAGTTCAAATGTAATATCAAACTAAAGTTAGTTGGTGTGAAAAGTTGCTAAAGGACACTTTGATCTACATATTCCTTTTTTTCTCTTGAGTTGCAATTCTTTCACTTTTCTCTCTTTCTAGTTGTAGGGTAAACTATTGTCTACTATTTTGCTTCAGACTTTCTATTTTTTAATTTTTGCACAGGTGTTTTGGATTTGTTTTCAATTTAGGTAAGTACTTACTGAAAATTTGAAGCAAATTGTAATGAGCCAGGATCACAGGAAGAAATCATGGTACATGAATTTAGAAGTAAGAGGAAGCATATGAGCCTAAGGGTCTTTCAAATCTTAAGTTGTGCTAAATTTTTATATATGAGACAGTCAGCTCTTATGTACCTCCCCTACTTCCATTAAAAGTACCCAATGAAATAGTTTCTACTTTTTATATCTTCCAATTTGTCCAAGAGATCTATGGCACTTGGAGTAGATTTCTTACTTTATCTTTGTAACATACTTTGATGGTTATTTAGGCTGATGTACAGTGGTTTGTTCAAATACATCACCTGCCTGAGCAAAAATAATAATAATCCACATTTCCTTTTTTTGGGTGCCTTTTAGCCAAAATGCAGTCCAGAATGAAGAAATGATATATTACACCACAAAGGTTCATTCATAGGCGCTCCTATGCAGAATTGCTGTTTTGTGGAAAGATTTATGAACTTGAAGGGTCTATCCACAACTGAGCTCAGCTTCTTAAAACCTTAGGAGTAAAGCTCTGTTTCCTACTGAGAATAGACCACACAGTAACAAGGAACTCATCATCTGCCTCCAAGCATTCCAGAAGAACATCTGTAAACTAGTAACAGTCACAGATTGTTGACAGAATTCAGTGTGTTAGCTAGTTAATATGCAGATATGTCTCCCAGCTTGCTATTATGGCTTTCCAGTCCTTTTCATCTTTATTCCTGATTCACCAAAACACTTGCTTTAGTAGCTTAGGGCAAGTACCAAGCTTCATGTGTAGGCAGAATATTACAGATAAATGTAGAGTGGAATGGTAGTATGTTTAAGAAACCTTATATTATAAGAAACCAGAAGAATAAACAATAATAAATGCTTACTTAAATAAAAAAGCCATGTGTTTCAGGATGAAATTATGCTCTTGGTTAATGTTCTCTAAAGAGGATGTTAGTACAGTGTACCTAGAATATATGATAAAAGTTTTGTTAATCTACATTTCAAGCTAAAGAGATACGCTGTAATAATTTGTCCTGATGTTGTTCATCGAAAGACAAGTTGGTAATTTTTCAAAAGATTTAATTTTAACTTTAAAGATTTCTTGCCTACTTTCTATAAAATGCTACTTGGTGACCAAAATCCCATTTATTTTTACCAAATCCATATGGTCCCAATTAAATGTAACAGGTGTGGGAACAGAAATGCAACATTTAAAATAATGGTAATTCTGTAAATTAGGCCTGGCAAGAAGATACTAGGATTGTATGTGAGAATTAACAAAGACAAAGTACTAATATTAATGGTAAAAATAGATTCATTACCTTCTGAAACAAGTTTAAGAAAAAAAAAGACATTCAACTCAGTTTAGTCACATTAGGTTAATACAGCTGGCTTTTAATCCAAATTTAGCATATTTGTACTCACATCTTCTTCAGGGCACTGACACTATTTAACATCAAGACATTTTGTTTCATTACTAATTTTCATTCTGTATTTTCAAGTGGTGTCCCAATTTTCTAATTCATTCCTACCACAATACTAGTGTTGGTTTTTCAAGGAATTGTCTATCATTAAAAGTGGCTTACAAACTCGGGGGGGCAATTGATGGCTTGAGGGTGCACCCCCTGTCTTTTTAACTCTGCTTTTAACTATCTTTAACTCTGATTTTCAACTACAGTTTGTATCTGTAAACTGCTTAGCGTCACTCAGAGATATGGGTGGTGTATATTTGATTGATAGACAGACAAATAACATTGCCTGACCTATGATAGATAAATATTTTATTCATGTATTAAGCAAATGTAATATCTGCCCATCTATTAAAAGGGAACCCTGGTGTTGATATTAATATATAAATCTGTGTATTAAATGACTGCAAATTCTACAACATCTTTATTCTAGGTTGAAATTTCAGTGAAATTAGCCAGTGCTGTTATTACCTGTTCCCTCCAGTTTTTAACCCTTTTCTCCCTCTTTTTTTCCTGAAATACTGTAGAGAATACATTTACCCTCTAATTGTTCAAGAACGGCAGTATGTTTGGATATGTTCAATTAAAAGTATTTAATTAATTAAGCAGAACATAGGAGCATGGTATTTGAGAACTACCTACCCTAAAAAAAATACTGTACAACCTGGAATGGAGATCATTGTTGGAAATATCATGACTCCCCAAACACATTCTATGGTTATGGATCAGGGTTCTTTTGCACTTAACTTGCTAGATCAACTTACTGAACTGGCAAGAAGACAATGGCCAGCTAGACAAATTCTCGATTACTTGATTGAGGTTACTGTCCAAATATGTAAAGCTATAATAAAAGCTACGGCAACTTTTAGTCTTTCTTATTCATTTTTGCCTCTTTATCTATTCTGTGGTTCTGTCACACTTTAATTTCCTAGGTAGGAAATACAATATTTCATGACTAAGCTGGTTTTTGGACATGACTCTTATAGGCTGAAATGGAATGTCCCAACCCTGACTTTATCAATATTACATTGCATTACTAAGGTATGTATAAAGTATATATTTCTATGTATATTTAGGTATATAAATGTACATAGAAATTATCTGACCACCTAGCAGTTTGAATGCATGCAAATATGGGCAGATTAATAGGTATCGCTTCAGTGTTCCGTGCGCCTCATCCGTGTGCTGTCCACATGATCACGGAAATCTCTTCAGACAACACTGGCCAAGTCTTGGCCAAGAAACGGAGATGAGCTCTGCACCCTAAAGTCAGACACAACTGGACAGGGAAACCTTTACCTTTATCTTTAATATACATATATCTGACATTAATTTCTATATAGTTCAGTTCTTTTACACAATAATCTTTTGCACACAATCCTTTTCAAAATGTACAATATTTGAGCAGCTTGAAGGTAACCAATATAAAAACTTAGATAGGTAGTGATCATGTCTGATTGAATGAGCGTATTAACAATGTGAAAGTACATCTACAGTTTTGCAAATGTACTTATTATCCTCATTGTACCCACAACTGGATAGTTTGGCTTCTTTTGTGGTCTTTCAAATGAAGGTAAGAGTGTTTTCTACGAATAAGGAGTGTTTTCTATTTCATTGTTAGATTTGCTTCTGGAGCACTATATAATAAGCTTGCTGTTTTGCTTCTATCCTTTGATGCTTTTTGTTTGTGTGTCTATTTTCTTCCAATAGTTGCAGTGTCTTGAATATGATTGCCTTTTTAGAAAATTAAACTTTCTTTCAAGTTTGTAATGTAACAATTTCCAAAACATGTTTACTGTGCTCCATAAAAGGAAGATTACTTTGGTGTGTTTTCCAAAAGTAGGCCCCTCTTGCTGCCAAAACACAGTGAAGCCATGATTTCTTGTGCATCACTGAACATGGAATTTAGTCTACAGTATAGAGTGGAACAGTTGTTGCACTGTTTACGTTGAGCGACATTTGGTTCTACAGAATTTCTGCTTTTTACCATTCTTTTGTATGCTTTCTGCCTAATCTGGGCAGGCAACTTGTTTTGAAAGTGTTCTACTCTACTGATCTAAGAAGGAAAGGGTTGATGATATGCAGGAAAGAAATAGGCCCCAGTCAACCTGCTTGCTCTTATCAGGTGTTCAGTTGTATAAAACGGTGAACTTCTTTGTGCATAAGCGTTGCAAAAGTGGAGCATAGGGACAGCAATTAAACATATTTTCTGGTGGGTTGTGGCTTTTTTTGCATTAGTATTAGTTGTTTTAACTGCATTTGTGAGAAACTAGAATCTTGATTATTATCTGAACAGTTTTCTTGGCATTATGGGATGTCATTTTGTGATTGGGTGTGCACATTATTTGTAAAATGAATAATTGTTCTTTATAGACCTTAGAGAAATGAACAGAATTAAGTTAAATAAACATAATTTTGATAGTGCAATAAAATTAAGCATCCCTGGAAAATCCTGCACTCGGCTGCTTTCTTCCTGTCAATTTCCACAGAAAGATAAGAAGTCTAATAGTTATTTGAATTCAGTTGTGTTGATATTGCAAAGTCAATAACAGGTGCAAGTAAGAATACGATTAGCATGATGCCAAAGGCAATACTTTGAGTGTGCCAGTTGAGGCTATAGATAGTTTAAAGCAGTGTTTCTCAGCCTTGGCAAATTTAAGCTACCTGGACTTCAATTCCCAGAATTCCCTAGCTAGCATGCTGAAGGTTGCAACATCCAACAGGAAAGTAGTTCCTTATATCTGCTATAGATGGTGATAGAACAGCATGGAATTTTGGGACTCAGCAGAAAGCTTTCTGTTTCTCTTGTTTTTAATTTTTGGACTGGTAATTGATAGAAGCAAGAAAAAAAATGGAGGTCTCATATGGATTATTCATTTTTTCCCAGCAAATGCCAATCCCTCATTCCATGCTGTCCAGTTCATTAGCAACACATTTAGTGGTATTCAGACGCATTGTGACATTGTATGATTACTTTTGCTGGGATATATGTTGGTATGGAAAGTAACCCTCTCAATATCATTGCTATGGTGTTGAATCCAAGTATGTGGTTGAACCATTAAGTATGAGTAGTTGTTAGATGTAATGGTAGAAAACTAAACTAGAATGTTTACTCATTTGAAGTGGCAATGCTCGTTCTGTTTTCAAAACATTTTTCCTCCAGATCATCTTCTGAATAATCTGTCTGTACTACCCATTTTTGATCATATTGTACAACTTTCCTAGAGAAAAGTTACAGTGTCAGGAGATTTATATAATCTAAAATGATAGCTGATTTTATTTAGAGCAAATCTTTCTTGTTAGAGACTTGGTTGAATTATTTTTGAAAAATGAGAATATTCAGGAAAATAAGAGAATGGCTTAAATGACAAAATGTTGGATTTAAATAGCACAGAATTTTCTTCCCTATCCCTCCTTTTCTATTTATCACTTTAATTGCTTGAAGCATATTTCTTAGAAATAGTCAAAATACAGACCCAGACATATTTTATATTTAATGCATCCCTGCTGGTAGTTTTTTTTGGGGATGCATGACGGTTCTGCCAAATCTGTGGAGATGTTTAGATAGAAAACATTGAGTAATGAAAGTCTTGCTGTGAATTCATTACGGATAGTGCTGAAGTAAGTCAGAATAGTGCTTTGCTGTATCTTTCTCCCTGCCCAATAGTTAGTCAAAGTGATTGAAGTATTCCTGATCAGCCCTTTGGACAGGTGATAATTGGTATTTGGGCTTCTCTTGAATGAAATGTCAGTCTCTGCATTAGCAGAAAATAGCTTAATGGATAGAACTGGAGGGCGGTTGAATCTCAGAATGGGACAACTCACTGCAGCCAACTCACCATGGTTATCTTGTTGTGGCTATCTTGCTGTGGCCAATTCACCATAGGACAACTGCTGTGGGACAGCTCCATGTGAGAAAATTCGTGGAATAACTCAGCATGATAAATGTTTTTGGGACCTTATTTCCATTTTTGTGGAAATGGACAAAAATGAAAATAATGACAAAGAAACAGTGGCAGATAATATTTATCATGTTGAGTTATTCCATGTGGAATTGTCCAGTGGTGAATTATCCAATGGTGAGTTAGCCACGGCGAGTTACCTCATGGCGAGATGCCACAGTGAGTTGGCTGTGGTGAGTTGTTCTAGACCCTTTGAATTAAGTTTATATAGATAAAGCCATAACCATTAAGCATAACCAGTGTAATGCAAACCATTAAAAGAAACTAATTAAAGCATTGGATAAAAGAAACAAAAATATAAATATTTATTGATCTGCCTTGTCTGTGTTGTATAAAAGCAACTTATATAATGGACATCCAAATCTGAGAGGTCATTTGCTTAACAAAAATGGCTATTCAACCCATTACAAGACAGGATAATATGGGAGTAGAAAGCTCAGATAAATCATTATCTGTGAATGTGAATGTTAATTGCAGCAGGCAATTGAAGTTCTGAATTATATAGACAAGTATAAATAAACGGAAGTTTACATTTAAAATAAATATGGTCAGTGTAAAATTCAGTAGAAATTACTGGTATTTCAGCCACAGTTCTAGGCTGGTGATATAATATTTAAGAATTGATAATGGTATAACTGTTATTTTGGCATGCAGATATTATAATAATCTATTTTGTGCCACTATCCTTCATAGTAAGTTTGTGCAAGTTTTGATATTCTTATACTGTAGACTGAATAGTTGATAGACATCATATTTGGCCAGAAATGATTGAAAGATATTAAGAGTTCTTTGGCCTTTAATTTTTGATCTTCTCCATTGTAAATCTAAAGTTCAGAAGAAAGTTAGGTTATTAGAAGTGTTAGATTATTTTGAGTCTTTTCAAAAGCCAATTGTAAGGAAGTTTGGAGGCGGGAGAATACACTTTGCATTGAAACATTAGTTTGGCTGTAAGCTGTGTAGTGTATTTGTTATTTTGAGGCAAAGGTGAGTAGGTAACTATGAAATGTAAGTTCTTTAAGAAGAGTGAAGTGGAGGCAGAGAGAGAAAAAGCAGACATTATGTAATTTCGGGAGACACATAAGAAAAAAACTGCATCTGCGCTTCATGTTTAACCAGTTGAGTGTACAGAAATTCATCAGGATACTCAACAAACAGAGAATTAATATGTCTTGCTACACAGACATTCCTAAAATAAAGTGTCAACGCCAATGAGAAACTATCTCATAGCAAAAGAAGATCATTTTACCTCATGAGGGTTTTTTTAAGTATATATGTAGTGTATTCAGACATCAAACTTTCACTTTTTGCTGTTACTTTAGCATGAGAGGTTCACCAGAGAATCTAGTCTGTTTGGTTCATTTATACACTATGGGACAAATTAATTTGACACCATATTTCTTCATTCTAGAATATTGAACCAATGTTTGGTTTAATTTACATTGCGTACATGTTTGATGAAAGTGCAGAAAATGAGTTGGATTTCACAGTACATTAATTTTTCTGCTTAAAATTGTTTTCAAATGAAGAACATTGTCTCCTTAAGGAGCTGTTGCTATGCAAAATTGTGATTTGTTGAATCAGCATGTTGGAAACATAAGATTAATTGTATGTTAGCAGCAGTGTACATAATTCATTATCAATAAGTATTTTGGAGATGTATTTTATTGAAGTCATTAGGAAAGACATAATTCAAGTAGCAATTCATACGTTTTCAATTTCATGCATATTTTGTTTCATTTAATGCGTGTAAATTTAATATACTTTTTTGAATGATGAAAGACTTGAAATGGCTTCTTTTAAATTAAATTATAAAACAAAGTGATGGCAGACTTTGTAAGTATAAAACTAAATATTGTATTCCAGTTTTTAGATTAAACGAACCTTCATTTCAAAATTTAAGGTAAGACATTCATTGATAAAGCATTCTTCAAATCAAAGAAACCCTAGTTTCTTTGGTAAAGAAGTTACATCTGTCCTGCAATATACAGGGAAGAGCAGACTGAGCTGGAAGGCAGGATTAAACGTCTCATCAGTTTGGAGTCATTGTATTGCTACAAGTCCACCCCCCTCCCACCCCCCGTAAATTCCATTGACTCTTATTTAGCACCAGTTTAGCTTTGACCATTAGTTGACTAGGTGCAGCATTTGCCCTCTTTAATACTATTTCCCTTGAAATCAGATCAACCCCAACTTTGCTGGCTTTTCCTAAATCTCTTAAAAACTGCCTCCACCCCACCCCCCCCGAAGTTGGGAAGTAACTGATTAGCTTACAATGCAATAAAAACATAAATATAAAAACATTAAAATTAACAGGAATTAAGTATAATTAGGAACCAAGAACACTAGTGGAGTACAGGTGGGATCCTCTTTCTTACTTCACCGGCCATCTCCTGCATAAAGTGCCCAATTGAGTCCCAAAGCCAATTGACAGAGCAAGGTTTTGAGGCCCTTCTGGAAGATCAAGACGGTGATCTCACCTCCAGCAGCAAAAAGTTTCTTTCAAAGGGTAGGGGCCATAGTAAAAATACTCTTCTCCTAGACCCTGCCAGCCAAAATTCGTTGACTGACTGTTAGCTGTTTTATGTAAGATGGGCGGCTGTATAAATCTAATGAACAAAGAAAATAAATAAACAATTGCCTCCATTATAGGAAATAATATTTACTGAAACCAACATATTTTCTACCTGGAAAGATAATGTCTAAAGCTAAACCCGTAGGGAGTCAATCACAACATCTGTTCAGTTATAAAGCTAAATGAAATTCTGTTTTCCTAATTCTGAAATTCTTCTTTGTTAGTAGAAGTTTTCATAGAAGTTTTTTCCAACCTTACTTTGAGATGGTCGAGAATGAATTTAAACTCTTTTTCTTGCACAGTTCTGCTTAGTTATTGCTAGATATTTAGGAATATCCAGCATGGGCTCTGCATGCTTCAAGTTGGAATTCCAAATTCAATTAGGAAATGATGCTTTCACAGTGATCACTCTTTTCAAGGTTTCTGTAGAACATGACTTTTGGAAAAAAAGTTGTTTTTAAAAAAGAAATTCACTCATTCAAAATAATATAACTCAATTTGCATTAAACTAAGAGTCTTATTTTGGGGGAAGATCTGAAGCCTGTCTTCCAAATTATTTTTGGGAATGTAGACAGCCCTAATATCGTAATCAAACTTATTACAATCCATTGATGAGAATGATCTTATCCTGGCTGCCTCTTTTGTTGTCAGTGTTTAAAACTGGTTGTTCCTTCCAGAATCAAAGAAAGAAAGAAAATTGAAAAAGCCACTCTTAAAAGAAACCAAAAGGATCTGAAAAACTCAGTTCTTGAGATATTCAGCAGATGCCATATTTTGTTTCAAAATATTGAGTTGAGGTTTTAGCCAAGTACTTCCTCTAATGTCAGAAAATGTCAAGCAGAATATTGCTGCAAGTTTTAGAGCTATTATCATACCTAAACTTCGTCTTCTGGATTTCTTTTGAGCAAGTTAGTTAAAAGTAGGACTAGAAAGTTTATGCACAAGATAGCATCATTGATTATCAATAGAAACTTTCAAGTGTTTCTTTGGGAATTCTCTTTCTTTTTGTGGAAAATTTTAATTTATTTAAAGAAGGTTGAAATACAAAACACCAGAATATTTAAAAAAGAACAACAGCAAAAAACACAACAAAAAAGACATTAACCAGAAAATGTGTCTTGAAAAAAAAAATACAAAAAAGACTAACCCACATACACATAACAGCCTGCCTAGTTGAATGCTGATTAGTATAGTACAGCAATGTTGGTTTCCTATCTCTTGCGAAGCAGGCCAAAATAATTTTAAACTGTTAAATTATTTCCAAGTTTTAGCTGTCATCTATAAACTACATTGATAACAAAATGGTTAACAGAAAAACAATAATAATGAACATATTATGTAAAAGTATAAAAGTAATAAAAACTGTGAACAGAAATAAGAGAAAGACAAGGCTGAAATTCCAAAACCCTCTGTTAACAAACTGTTACTGTAATCAACTCATAGAAAATTTACCATGGCTTCAATCTCCAATCATCCCAAATATTAACCCTAATTGGTCCCAGATTAAATATCCACGTTTGTTTCTTTATATCATCTCTTATCAATTGCCAATTGATTAAATAAATAAGTCCAGTGTCCAAAACCAATCTATGTAACCCCCCCAAAACAGATAAAACCGTTCCTCAATTAGATGTATTAAATCCATCTCCCACTCTTTCAAACCCCTTTAAAAAAGATTGCCCACTTATACTTAGACTTCAGCAAGGCATTCGATAAAGTAGACCACAACCTACTTCTTGGAAAGCTAGAAAAAAATGGGATAGACAGAATCATCTCCAGATGGATTTGCAACTGGCTGACAAACTGCACTCAACGAGTAGTCCTTAATGAGTCTAAGTCTACATGGAGGAAAGCAACCAGTGGGATGCCACAAGGTTCCGTCTTAGGCCCAGTATTCTTCAATATCTTCATAAACGACTTAGATGAGGGAATAGAAGGGGAACTTACCAAATTTGCAGATGATACTAAACTGGCAGGAATAGCTAACACCCTAGAAGATAGGCTCAAGATCCATCTGGATCTTGACAGACTTGAACACTGGGCCCTATCTAACAAAATGAAATTCAACGTAGAGAAAAGTCAAGTCCTGCACTTAGGCAAGAAAAACCAAAAGGACACCTATAGATTGGGTGAAACCAGGCTTAAGAGCAGTGACTGTGTGGGGGATCTTGGAGTCTTAGTGGACAACCAGCTAAATAGGAGTCAGCCGTGTGCGGCGGCAGCCAAAAAAGCCAACGCAATCCTAAGTTGCATTAACAGACCCCCAAATTAAAAACAAACATCAAGAAGGGTGCCCATCTCCACATCCCAAGAGGGTTCCTATATCAACTGCACTGGGATTGACACTAACACACCAGCATTAGGTGCAAGGGAAAAGACGTCAGAAGTGCGATAAGGTGTCAGCAAAGACGCAGCTGTTTCGGGCCAGCCCTGACCCATAAAATGAAGTTTTTGGTACCAAGGAGAATTCCTGAGCTCAGGACCTTGGAGAGCTCTCCATATAGAGGACTTTACATCGGGCTGTAGAGTCGTGGTCTTCAAGTTCTCCCTCGCCTTTTCTGCAACCCATCTTTTCTAGAATCTGGTTCGAATCCTAGGGTTTCTAGAAGAGACCACTGGGTGTAGCTTTGGCCATTAGGATCTCTGTCCAAAAGGCAACCAAAACGAGCTTTCCTGAGAAATTTGTTCCTCCAATTTAGGTTGAGGTGTCCCACACGATAAGCCTTTACACGCTCTCCTCCGGCTTGCCAGCTGTTTGTTTGCTCTTAACCGAAATCAGAAGTCCTTTTTTTGTCAAAGGCCTGCTTGCCAAGCCATCTTTTCAATGTAGTTTCCCCCCGCCCCCCCTGTTTAATTTTCACAGCCCTGAGGACGAGAAACCTTTGCAGAAGCTGGGCCTGACAAAAACTCGACTCGATTTTGCAGAATAGGGTCTTCATTGCGCGCATCCGAGAAGCAGAAGTGTGATTATTTAAACAGAATTGCTGCTTTGATTTGCAGAACAGCCCCAAAAACCGTTTATTAGCTGGCCTGCTGGGCCTCTGAGCAATTTTCAAACAGTTGGTAGGAAAAAAAACGAAGTTGGAAAACCGCTCAGAGGAAACGGGTAAAACTTTAAAAAAAAAGACGGCGTGGTAGGAAAACCTACGGATAAATCAAACTGCAATTGTATTTTGCATGCTCGCTTTTCTTTTCCTGCGGGGTGGAGAATAGGAGACTCGAGTTATTGGCCAACCTCAACGCTCATCGTTTAATAGGGGCCTGTGGATGGAGACCCCCAGTCTTAGCAACGAGGAAGAATGGAGAGAAGGAATCTCAGCTGCTGCCGAACCACGTAAGCCCCTCGCAATTTAGGATGAAGCCCTCGAAAGTGATGCACAGCTGCAAGTTGCCAACTCCCAGGCACGAACGCACATCTGTCGCATCCCTCGGTTGGGACGGTGGCGGTGGTCACTTTTGATCCACAGCTCCAGAAAGGAGGGTCTGCATTTCACACATCCCTCTTTTTTTTTTTGGCTTCAGGGAAGTTCCCAAGCGACCCACACACTGCACTGTAAAAAAAGGGGGGGACACTGTAGGTCTGAACCCCCCAGGCGCCACCGGAGAGCCGTTCCTTCTGCGTCGTGCTGCTTTCCGTCACAAGCTTATCCAGCTGCTTCCTCCGGTTTTGATGGAATTACAATTGCGCCATACGTCCCACCAGGTCTCCCATTACTATGGCAATCCTAAGACATCTTTGCTGCCTCCGTTCCCTTGTTATGACATCATTACACCGCCGATAACGATGTAAACACCTGTTTATTATAAATCCAATTACATCCTTCTTGGATGTATAAATCATGCATTTAATTCCACTTCAGAAACATTTTCTGTCCTAAGCGCGGAAAATAACCGCTATTTATTTCCGTCATGAATTCTCGCCGTGGCATAAATATTTATTAAGCTGTCTATGATCAACCCCATTCATTTTTTATTTATTTATTTATTTATTTTTAAAAGCCAAAACAGGGCAGATCTATCCTCGAGATTTGAAGCCTAAACTTCATGCGGTGGTCGGTTCGGCTTCAAAATACGGCGGGGAGGAAAATCAGCATTGAAGAGACACCCCAGGGAGCCCCATCTTCAGTCTTTCTTTCTTTCTTTCTTTCTGTCTCTTTCTGTCTTTCTTTCTTTCTCTCTTTCTTCTTCTTCTTCTTCTTCTTCTTCTTCTTCTTCTTCTTCTTCTTCTTCTTCTT
>JANHFL010002262.1:8453-19672 GCA_032468155.1 Oxyrhabdium leporinum
TATCTATCTATCTATCTATCTATCTATCTATCTATCTATCTATCTATCTATCTATCTATCTATCTATCTATCTTAGATTAGAAGGGCAAAAAACATCGTGGGAAACAGTTGCAACCCATTTCTGTGCTGTAGACAAAAAACACTAGGTGGATATATGGTCATTAAGATGTTGGATGAGGTGTGGAAAATGACAGGTTCATGTCAGTCACTGGATGCCTTTGGCTCTCTCTCTAAGCTCAATATACCCCAAAGCTTTGTTGTGGGGAAAAGTGGAAGGATACTGTCTTGAACCGCGGGACAAAACGGAAGAAAATATAATAAATAGCTGCTCATCTACATGGACGTGTCTGTGAAGTTGCCAGGAGCCAAGCGCAAAGGGTAGATCATTTGACTTTATACCTGAAAAGCAGGATCCCTTTGGAGCAAGTTATATCCATTCCAGATTATGGTACAAAGCTTTGGGGGTTGAGAGTTGGTTTTGATTGTCAAAGGAAATCAAGCAGTTTTAACTTTTTTTTAATATAAATCATCCAATCTAGCTACCACACACAAGTTGGCTAATTGTCTTTTTCACGTCATAAAACATACATTTATGAAAGAAATTGGACTGATGAATCATTGTATACAATCTGGCACAAATTATGTTCTTTGTGATCAAAAATTGTGATTCCTTAGATTTAACGTTAGGCTTCTGAAAGATTTTTTTATTTTTACTGAATATTATGCAAAATAGTTTTGGCAGTATCTATTGTAATTCATTTTCTTGCCTTCACCTTTTCAAATCCAGACCCTTCCTCTTTATATGCCATTAAAACTGTTTATGGCATGGAAGCAAGCAAAACACAGAATACCGGAGCAGGAAGAAGTTGTCATGGCGTTGTTGGACAACTTGCAAGAAACTGGCAGAGCTGGTCCAAAGATCATGTGGCTTATCAGCAACGAAACCCATTTAGCAATGGCAACCAAGTAACCTTACGCACTGAGAAAGGGGATCCCACTTATGGGAGACCAGCTGAAGGCTCCAAAACTGAGCAGAGAGGAAAAGATGCACATGCACATATAGGCAAAGAACTGGAAGAACTATGCTTAATTATACGTAACACTGGAAAGAGGGAACAGGATGGGCAAGTGAGAATAACATTTAAACAGCTCTTTGATAGGTATGTGACTATATCCAATAAACTAGTAGGTATCCTCTTAAGAGCAAGGAAGCATGGCCTGGTTGACTTTGAAGGTGAAATGCTTTGGCAAGGAAAAGATGATAGTGTAGTTATTACTTTGTTTGAACATGATAAAGATAAATCTCTTGAAACATCAAAATGATTGCCTGGCTTAGAATATAGGGAAGCAATTGTCATAAAATGAAAGTATGTTTTAAAATACTTGAATCATTATGCAACAAGAATTATGTACTTATTAAAGGAATTTAGTCATATATGATTGAAAACAACTCACTATATTTCATGAGATGTGTTATTCAAATTGCAAATGCTAAAAAACTAGAAGTGATTATCACAAGATATGCGTAAGAGGGTGATTAAGACTTGTTTGAAAATAATAATAAAGCTTTCCTCTACATTACAAATACCATATTTAAGAGCTGGTAGCCTGAAACGTATATGCTGAATAAAAGTCTTTGCTTTAGTAGTATACTAGCATTCAGATAATAAATACTGGTATGACTATGACCCCGGTGTTAAACAAAATGGATTAGGGTTTTTGAAGAAATCTAGTAACACGTATAAATCAATATTTTTAAAGTCAGCTGTATCCAAAAATATTCAAGAGATCTATGGGTAACAATTTTATTAAAGGTTTCCTTTTCATAACATATTAAGTTATATATTTCACAGTTCCATCACATAAATTATCAGAGCAGTCTCTTTATTTTAGCACATTAACATTTGAACATGATTAAACATGTTTATCCATCACCCTTAACAATAAATTAAATAAATCTTTTCAATAACTTACAAGCAGTTAGGAGTCATATTAAAATAAATGCATGCTAAGTTTTGAATAAATAAAACAGGTTTTAAAACCATAAACAATATGGATTACTTTTGGCATTCTCTGAATACTAGTCTACTGCATGCTAAAACACAATGTCAGTGCTTGCTTGAAATCATTTTGCTATAGCACATCTGTGTGAATACCTGCCTATAGTTTAAAAAGTAGGTGTGAAATTCATTTCATGCTAGATTCAACCGAATCTACAATTTCTGCAATCTTGACAAACATAATTTTTTATCCAAAATCCATATTGAATAATTTTATATTTTATGCTAGGCCCTAAGTCCAAACTATTGCATGATTTTAAAATGTTCTATTACTCCCTAACTACCTTAATACATGCATTTAAATACTAAAATTATTTAAAACTCTTAACATTCAATTACTTATTCTAATTCAATGTACCAACTGATGTTTTACATTGAAAATAGAGTAGTAAGTCATACTCCAGACAATGGCTTCTAAGCCACTCTGTGCCTGTAATCATGTACACTTGGAGTGATAGAATATAGCACCAAGACAATACTAAAAAGATCAGGAATGTATTGTATAGGCACAAACCTTGCATTAAGACAAAAACAGTCAAAGTCAGATACAGTTATTAACTTTTAATGGCATCTCATAAGTTTTAAGGGTTCTTTGCATTTGAACAGATAGATATATTTGTGATCTTACACGTTCTTGCATTCAGATATTTGCCTGAGAAATTTAACGTATAGTGTTTGCTAACAACTAGTTCAAACACCATATAGCAGCAAATTCAGTAGTTGTTTTAAAAAGTCTAGCATATTATTAACTACATCCAATCCTTTAATCAGTATCCAAAGGTCGGAAAGATGGTACAATTCAGAGGCAGGTTCCCCTCAACTTGTAGTGCTTTCAGCTTTCAGCCGTTCCATCAGCTGCTCAGCCTGTCCAAGAGGAAACACACATGGCTTATTAGCACCTTCCAGAAATTATACGGTATTGTGTTGAAGAACATAAGATTGTTCCCAAACACATTTACAAAGCAGAAGATCTATTGAGACAACCAGGAATGAAGTAATTTGTATAATGAAGTAGTACCCACCAGGCTTAATCCAGATTCCTACCCAGTGGATGAAGGAGCACACGTATACAAGCTGGGCACTTTAGGGCAAGGATCACTAACCCTTTCCAGCTTGTCTCCCCTTTTACTTAGTCAAGGGATCCTTATGAGATTACTGAATCTTTTGGAAAATATAAAACAAAGAGTTGGTGACCTTGCAAATGTTGCCTTTAAAAAACATTTCACTGGTATTTTCCAAGAGCTTGGTTTGGATAATGTATTCCACATGTATTACTTTATTAATCTTGTTAAGGGTAATCTGGTTACAGATGTCATATGCATCATCTTTCTGTGAAAGAACTTAAAAAACTTAACTGAAATTAGGAATTTGTTTCATGTTCTAGGGTAGATGAGAAATAGTATGAACTCCAATAGCATGAAAAAAGGGTTAAAGCTAGAATGTAGTACTGCTATTGGGAGCACACAATGCGTATTTCTGCTTCCCTGAGTATCAGAAATATAGCTGATTACACTCTTCTCTCCATTGCCTAGAGTCCTTTCCTATGTTCCTCTAGAAAGTCATCTGTCTATAACAGAGAATATTACATTTTCCCCAATTCACTGATGAAAATGTTCTACTGAATCAAAAGCGTTTTGCAAATGAAAGTTGTTCTTTTGTTTGATGGAAACAAGCATGAATCCAAAAGAACATTTTTTCCTCCAGGTTTTTAGGGTAATTTATTTTTCTCAATGAGACTTTCAGTAAAAACCAGATAGCTAATGCTGATCAAGTTCAGTGTTTTAGAAATGCATTTTGTGGAATGATGATATGGTATGATAGTGTTTATTTCACATTCTTCTGAACTAAGTTATCATGTGCCTTTTTTCCTTCTGTTTAATCATGTCCAATTTTCAGAGGCTGCCTGGGCAAGTTCCTTTTCCTGAAAGGGTTCTTCAGAAATGTTGCCTCCTTCCTAGGACTGAGAGAGTGACTGGTCCAAGGTCACCCAGGTAGCTTTGTGCCTAAGGTGGAACTAGAACTCCCAGTCTCCTGGTTTCTAGCTTGGTGCCTTAACCATTATACCAAACTGGCTCTCGTGCCTGATCTATTCCTACTGAAATAAACTAAAAGCTTTTATTTCCCAAAATATCACAATAGTTTAGGAAAAATAATTTAGCAATTTGCAATATGAATTAAAATTTTGACCTTACCCCCTAAGTCAGTCAAATAGATTGCTCCCCATTACTCTGTTTACATTTTTAGTATGCTGCCTCAAACTAATTAAGATTTATTTTTATGTAAAACTTTAGTCATTTGTTAATAATTCATATCTTTGTTTACTGCTAGGTCTGTAACAGATATTTGACTATAATAGTATATTTAGTATATTTAATATTTAGTATTTAATATATTTAATCTTTAATTAAATAAATATATTTAATTAAATATATTTAATAGTATATTTAAATGTAAATTAAATGTAAACATGTCCAGTCATGTTCAACTAGGAAGCTCATTACCCTTTCTTAGCTGAGGAAGCCAACTTTGTCTAAAGACATTTCTGTGGTCATATGGCCAGCATGACTATATGTCAAGGCACATGGAACATTGTTACCTTCTCACCAAAGTGGTACCTATTTATCTACTTGCATATGCACGTTTTTGAACTGCTAGAGGGGCAGGAGCTGAGGAAAGTAACAGGAGTTCATGGCAGTCGTGTCTTGAACCTGGGCTGTCAGCTTTCCAGCTAACAAGCTCAGTATCTTTAACCATTGAGCCATCACACCCTCTAAGTATAAATTAGGGGTATGTTATTGAACACCCTGGCTTAACCTCAGGGAGTCAGGTGTATTCTGGCACTGCCTCAGTTATGATATCAGGTTCTAAAAGAAGGATGTGGATAAGTTCAGTACCAAATGCAATAATTTCTCAATATTTGGATACAACAGACCATTTTTTGTCCAGATTAGTGGCTATTAAAGTTTTCTCCAAATGAGTCCATGGACAAGTTTGAATCGCTGAGGTTAAAATTATGCTGTTAAATACAAGCAATTATCAAATAATTATTGATAAACTAAGAGATGCTTGAGATGTAATTCAATGGGAAGTACTAAATCAAATGGAATTATAATTAACAGGGCTCTACAGCAGGGGTGTCAAACTCGTGGCCCATGGGCCGGATGCGTCACACCCACCCCGGTTTAGCGAAGGGAGGGAAAAGTCGTGATACCTCGTGATGACGTGACGCAGCGAGTTTTGACATCCCTGCTCTCTACAGCGTTGGAATTGAAGAAGGTGCACTTGTCAGCAGCTCTTTTCTACAGGATCAGACTGCAACTATGGACAGTAGTCTTGTTACCTCATGAAAAGGTACAGCTGCTTTAAAGATAGGGGCTACATGAACACCGCGTACATCAAAATACATCTTCCCCTTCAAAATAATGAACAGGCCTACAAGATACAAGAATAGGATAAATTTACAATATTCCTGAGCATAAATCAGGAATAGCACTGGGCTCATAAAGGATAGCAGTTCAGTTCCAGTGACAACTGTAAATGAAATATCTTCAAGTATCCATTAATGAATACTGTGGGGGGAAAACTGCAGATTTAACATGAAACTGTTTGGTAGCTTTTTTTAACACCAACAATAAAAGTCACTGAATTAATAGTGAAATAACTTACTGTGATAAACCAATAAGAATTGATTCGGTATATCATCCGGGACAAGAATCCCAGCTGACTAGCTGGAGCCAAGACATGAAGATGCAAGTGAGCTATGGAGCAGAAGGGAGGCCAGTGAAAGCCCATCCTGGAAAAACAGATGTGGCAGCAACGATTCAGATGCATAAAACAAGGATTCAGAATCAAGGTACACTGTAAGGATTTGAATCTTTGAAGCAACTTGACAGCATGATAGGAAATTCCATGCAGTCACTCATGTTTTACACAAGGGCTAAATTGTTTACCTTATTCCATGCAACATAGTAGTTCCTTCCAAACTTTTTATAGTCTACAGCACTTTACAGATATTATTCATAACTAATAAAATAATTCTTTTCATTTGGAATTACACTGGAAAGCTCTTGTTTGTTTTTACTGACCAAAAGTCAATAAAGACAAGATTACAATTTAGCAAGAACACTCAGGACACCCTGATGCATTCGGCAAAGAGAAAAGAGCATCCTTTATTAGATTCCTCTATTGGTTTCCATGGTGGCTGCAGAAGAGGAATCGGAACTGTGTTTTTCCTCTTGTATTTCATGAATTCCCATGACTGCCTGTCAGATGCTTAAACATAAATCCATAAAAGAGTTGCTGTCTTAGTGCACTTGACTTCTGGGACAAAACACTCAATTAGTCCTAGTTTTTCTCGTAAAATGTTCTCAATTAAAACTTTCAAGCAAGGTTTTTGAAAGTGCCTGAAAATATATATTTGCCTTTTGTAAACTGGATTATCATGAGGCGTGTCCATACTCCCCTAATATCAAATTCATTGGAGCTCCAATAGTAGCTCCTATAATGCAAACATACAGCAAACATACAGCAAGCAGGGAGTCCTCAACTTATGACCAGTAAGTTATGATGTATCTACTTCTGAACTACTTGCAACCAGATTCAAAGTTCACCTGACCAAACTGGGTGCTCAGCAATATAAGCACATTTATAGCCTGGTCACATAACTGCATTTTACAATGGTTTTGTTGATACCAATTTTTGGCAAAATCACACCATAGCAAATGAGTTCGCGTAATAACCACAGCAGCCATTTTACAACCAGCCTGTTCATTTAAGAGCCACCATAAAAAAAGGTCACAAAATCAGGATGCTTACACAACTGATCTGGTTTAGGACCATCACAACTTACAATGAGGAGGCTCCATTACAGTTGTAAAATGACTACTTGTATGTTTCTCTTGCCATTTATTTAATAGCACACATACACACACAGTATATTTATATATCTCTTTCTGGAAATATACCTTATATCGCCCAAATCAGTGCACTTACTCCACTGAAGAATAGCTTTTCCAACTGCTATCATTCTTTCCACTGTCAAAATAGGACAGAGAAAAGGAAGAAAATTAGATTTCTGAAGTTCAGCCACTACAGAGATGTATTTCTGTTTAACTTCTCTGGAATTTATTTTTAAATAAACCCCCCAATTCTGAGGACACTTAAAATGACTGAGTTGTGTTTTTAATATTTCACAAATTAATTTGTTTATATATGTTTGTACCCAAGTACACATTAATCAACCTTCATTAAAAAATCAGACACATTTATAAAAGTTTAAATAAAACTATTCATACAAATATAGAAACAACAAAATCATAAAACCCAATTAAGCAGAATAAAAGCAAATCGGAGTTTGGAATAAAGTGTATTTTTAATAAGTCATAGAAAAAGCGCAGGAGCAACATTAATTTATCCTTGGAGTAAGAGTGAGAAGCATGCTTAAATGTGAGTATTGAGACGGGAAAAGACCCCTTACTGTTAAAAACATACATGCGCCCATATATTATTCAATACAATATTATTTATTATGTGTCAACCCAACCTGATTCTACAGAGGAAATGGGCACATGATGACACACATCACACTCTACTGATGCCAACCACGCTTTTTACTCCATCTGACTTTGTGCGTATTTTAAAAGATGCATTTAATTCAAAAATAGAGTAAAAAGATAGAATTATACAAAGTACTTGCCTAAGCAGTGTATTTATTTACACAGATGCTTTTGGGCCTCACAATAATACTATTGAAATCTAGAGAAATCATTTTAGAATATGTAGAGAAATCATTTTAGCTCCTGATAAATGAATAATATGTGATTTCCATTCCCCTCATGGCAGCAATTCTATGAGTGAAGCTACCATATGCTGCCATCTGTTCAAACATGTCTCCAGCTACAAAAGACATGCTTGCAATATTCTCAATTTTTAAACCCATCAAGCCCCCAAAACCAAGAAACACATATGGAATTATTTCTGATCAATTCCTTTATTGTTCCTCATCTACAGACAGAAATCTTACTAAACTAAGCAACATTTGCATCACTATAGATATACAGAACTGTGGGAATCACTGGGGAGCAGCTATTTTAATTATTTTTCTCCTGACCAAACTTTCCATGCTTTGCTGTCTCTTTGCCCTCTACAATGCAACTCCTCCCTTCTGGAAATCCAGACTACATTCCACCACACAATCACACCACAATGGAGATGGTGCAAGTGGTCTTGGTTAACAATTACAATGGATAATTGTTTATATTTGGTAACATGTTCAGCTTTGAGTTTTCCTGATACCGATATCTAATGTTGCCCTTAGCCCACTCATATACTGTATGTGGAGAGCTGTAAACTAATAAGAGTTTTAGATATGTACTGTCAATTCAATGTTGACTTTTAGCTACTATACAGATTTTCTCCTTTCTACGTGTCAATATTAAGAGAGACAATCTCCACTTACCTAATGGTATATGCTCACTCTTAAGAGTCTTGCAATTTCCAATGTGGTTCTTTGGTACCACTAAATAATGATGAGGCGCTCCTGGTCTGATATCTCGGAAGCATACCAAATCTTCATACTAATGGAATATTTGAAACAAGATTGTGTTATTGAAATTGCCTTGCTGACAAACTGCAAGTCATGAAAGAAACAGCTTCTACTGGAAAGAGCATTCCTCCTGAGAAAATGCAAATGTTGATCAAATATATACTTTGTCTTATTTCTCATTTGCAATATTCATGAAGATTTTTTTCCTTAAATTGATTCTCAGGCAAACCAACAGCTAAGGTTTTAGCATAGCACTGGCACTCCCATTTGGATACAACTATTTTATAGATTAAAGTATATCAATTGCATAGCAACAGCTGACAACATGTAAAAGGTAATAGTAGAAGAGAATATTTGTAGCTCAGAGTTGAAACAGAGTTGAAACCCAGCTAGGTAATAGCATCAGTGCAGGTGATTGTGGGGTTTGCTATCTGTTTATATGCAGTAGATTGTCCTGCAAGTTTGGGTGAAGATGTAATTTCCTCCTTCTAAGGAGTAACTAATAATGCTACCTACTTAGGTAATGAATCTTCTGTAAATCATCAAGTTCAGAGAGCACCAAAGATTCCAGTAGTGGTTTACATTTTGAACTGCATCATGACACATTTCAATAGCATCCCCACGTTAGGCTTAATTATGAATATCCATTCACCCTAGCTCAGCAGACAGGCAAAAAAAGGCACAAGTCAAAATCAGTGACAGATGGCTGCACTAAAAAATGTAAGGAAATGAGGACAACACATTCCTAAGTTGCAAGTCAGCTGATGTCAAAAAATAGGAAGAGATGACAAGAGTCAGTGGCAGAAATTTGTTAGCACAAATGAATCATGTTTTCACTCCTAAATTTCACCTTTTTGAGGATATTAACTACCATATGCCAGATATTGTGTGAAACTGTAATATAAATAAGCCCTAGCATTATTCACTGCTCTTAATCTCTCTCTATGTGTATGTGTATATATACACACACATGTGCAGATGTGCATATACTGTAGTCATGAAATATAAAATCCACCACTGAATCTGGACTATTGTTTAAAATGGAGAGATGCTAGGTGCTTCCACTCTAAGCTTTTATAAACATCCTGCTAATTCGTGTAACTTTGTTAGGATTCAAACAACACATCTTTATAAACCTCCAAAATTCATCCCTAGGGTCAGTTCATTGTAGTGGTGAATGCATTAAGCTAAGAAACAGGGCAGCCATGAGTTTTAGCTTCTGCTTTAGGCACAAAGTCAGCTGGGAAACACTATCTCAGCCTTGGGAAGCAGGCAATGGCAAACCACTTCCAATACCCTCTGTCCAAAAAAGTGTTTACTTCTGGAGCAAGGAGATAAAAGTGGTGTGTTTTCTCTGACTACTCCTGTAATTGCTGCACTATCCAAGAGAGAGCAGGCAGGTGGGCGGGTTGGCTGGCAGGCAGAAGTGCACTGAAAGATTCCAGATGGATCAGGTTCAGGCCACAGGCCTATCCGGTTCAATATTTTGTGTGTCCCACGGTAGTCATTAGGATGCATTTGAGAAGCTTCCAAATGCATGGGCTGGAAGGCAGCAAGCTCTTCTGCTGGCGTTTCCCACACTTAGTATTTAAGGCATGCTGCCTATGGAATCAGGAAATAGCGAACAGGCCATCCATGCGGTAGCCACCGATCTCTGACCCTCCCTAATCCCCTTTTAAAACGATCCAGCAGGTCTGTCGATGCCCGCAACTGCAAGCCAGCGAATTCCAGCTCGACTATGCTCCATTTCCCATCACGGTATCCAGCCCAGGGGGGCGATAACAGGCACAGCCGCCGTTTCATAGCCGGCAAGTTTCCCACCGGCGGACTATTGAAAAAAAAAGGGGAGGGGATTTTCCCACGGTATCCTAATGAGGGAGAGCTATCGCTGTCCTTTGCCTGATCACCTCTTCTGTGGCAAGGCAAAGCCAGGAGGGGAGATCAGGATGTCTGTCCTCTTCGGTTGCTCCGCCTGGGTGGGGTTTTTGCCTTCCGAGGAGAGCCGCCGGCACCAGCGTCCCCTCACCGCCCCTCCTCAACGCAAGGTGACCTAAGCGGTCTAAAGGCAGCCGGTGCCCAAAGCCCTTCGTCCTGTGAATCCCCAGGACGGCTACGGATTGGGGGGCTGCGCCTGGTACATTTGGGTTTGGGCGGGGGTGGGGTTGCAGCACCTACTCGGAAGGCTGCCGGTTCTCCTCACCTCACAAGGCAGCAGCTCGGTGCCCGTCTCCTCCCCGTGAGTGATTCGGCAGAAAATGCACTTGCTGTCGTAGCCGCCGTCTTCTTCTCCCACCGCGCCTGAGCCGGCTGTTGGCGTCGCGGCGGGAGACGAGCCCGAGCTCCCTCCTTGCTCCCCGGCCATCTGGGCCCTTATTTCGAGCAGGCCACCGACCCGGGAAAAGAGGGAGGGCTAAGCAGAGCCCGCGGCCGGCCAGCGGCAAACCCAGTTCCCTGCCTCCGCCCTTTGTCATCGCGGTAAGCCTCGCCGGCCTATGGAGGGAACGCAAAGAGGCGGCTCCTCGAGGCGGCGCTTGATTGGACTCTGTTATTCTATGTTCTACAGTGTGACTTAGTGTGATGTGCAAAACTGTTCATTACTTAAAATCCTTAATGGT
>JANHFL010002262.1:20520-46234 GCA_032468155.1 Oxyrhabdium leporinum
GTTGGGCCTCAGGCACATCCTCATGGGAAGGCAGGCCGAGACACTGAGGTGGGGTGAACAGGGGGTGGGTGAGCGTTGAGGGGCGGGGCCAGCCGGAGGTGATATTTGCCAGTTCTCCAAACCAATCAAAATTTTCCCTACCGGTTCACGTGAAACAGTGCGAACCAGCTAGATTTCACCTCTGATTCATAGGCTTCACAGCCTCACTGCAGCCTGGAGCATAAAGATTCCCCTAGATCCCCAGAAATTCATCACTGCACTGCTGATAAACACTCAATAAGTTATGAAAAGAAACTGTTCCACCCCCCCTCCCAACTCTCACATTTCTTGCAACTTACATCCACAAAACACAAAATCCATTTCTTGAAAGAAACAAGGCAGAATGTGGAGATGTTTAAATATACTGTATAGGGAGAGGAGAAAAAAAGTTCAAGATAAATACACAGGAATGCTTAATGCCTTTATTTGAAAATGTTGCGGTAGCACTGCATTACATATATTCAATATCCAGAGTTTTTGAAGGATCGTAGAATTTTGATAGGACAACACTGTTTGGAATATATAACACATGTTTCTGACAACTATAATGAATAAATTGCAGGTAACGTGACTGGGATAGTTCAGGTATTAAAAATCTTTTGCTTGAAATGTGCAAATGCCCCATCTTTTAGTAAAACCATTTTTCGGTCATCCTAAAGTGTTTCAATGTGTTAGGAAATAGCAGCTCATTGTTATAGTTGTGATCTAGCAGTAAAATGGATGGTTAGAATACATATTGGAGAGAAATGCAAAAAGCTACTGTCCCAGATCTTAGCATATATCGTAAGGCTAAAAACCAAGGCTATTACTTCTGTGCTGGAATTAAGTTTGTACAGTACATGTGATAGATGCAATTTACTCTGCTTTATGTACATGCTGCAGCAAGCCTCTGTTACCAACATATTTTCCTTTGCAACTATGTACTCCAAAACAGATGTGTGTTTGCCTTATGTGGTTATGTACACAATTTTGTAAACGTTTCACTGTTCAGGTATACGATAAGCTTAAGATTCAACTGCTAAAGTCCCTTTAATTTCTGCACATAAAAGATAATAGTAAAGTACAATTAATTTTTGCAATCTAATCAATTCATGTAAAGTGAAAGAATGAAAACACAATTTCATCAACCTTAGACTGATTCTAATATACTTATGTCTACTCCTGATTATTCCCATGTTAGCTGAAAATAATGTCATGAATGTGACATTGCTGAAAAGCACCAAGCTTTAATAACAAGCTCACAGACTTTTGCACAGATGCTTGGTGAAGGTACCTAAAACATCGCAAACAAAGAGTAGGGTCAACACTTGCACAGAAGTACACTTAAAAAAAACAACCCTACTCACATGTCAACTTAATTTGACTTTTTTAAAAAGAAATGTCAACAATCCAAGTCTTCTGCTATAAACTTTAGGAATAGAGTTTACAATAGGGGGAAGCAAAAAACAAACAAACAGAAAAACATTTTGGATTAATTTGTAGCCCAATTCTTATCAAATGAATGAATATTCTCAGCTATGTCTCCCACTAAACATTTAGTTATATGTAAATGTGGCCAAAATAGGTTTTTTTTTAATTAGAAAGAAATATAATTATTTTGCTTAAAAAACAGAATATTGAAAATATTCAGGTAATGCAACTTTTTGTTTGAAATGTTAATGAAAGGAAGGGCTACACAGAGCTCATGGTTTTTTTCTAGCAAAGTAATTTTAAGCAATTTGCAAGGAATTACTTAAAAATTCACTTTCTGCTTCAAACTACATTATCCAAAGGCATTTCTATCCTGACTACCAATTAAAATCATGATCTCTCTCTTTCTGAACATATCCTCCAATTGAAAGAATAACAAAGGGCACTAGCGATACACCTGTTTGAAATAATCCAGAATAATGTGTTCTGTCAAAAAACAAGATCCCAAAACTAATTGCAACCAAGATGTTTTTACAAAATTAAAAAACAAAATATAAAAACGCTTAAGAAATAATTTTTCCCACCACTGTTTTAAGGTATTACTTCAAATTATAAATCTTTCTAGGAATTCTAACATTTGAAATATTAAAAGGAAAACGGGCCTAGTAATATACTTTACAACCAATAAATATACTTAAAAATATCTTTAAGTGCTGTATACACAATTACTACTTTGTCAAGTAAATTACCACTGTAGAATTTGGTAATGCAACTATTCCCTCTTTTTGGTTTTCACTTTCACTGAATAAAAATACACAGAGAATATACTATACAGCTCTATGTTTTTCCACAGTATTCTTTCACAATTACAAAAAAAAATGATATTGTTTTAAACAAGCTCATATATACACGCACATCACAATTCTCTTCCATAAACATCTTGCATTCATACTGCAGAAATAGTACAGGACAAGAGTAAGTTATTAACTAAGCTGTCTTTTTTAGTATAAACCAATCTCTTCCATTTTTGCCTCAAAAACGTGTATAACCATTAGATCAGCCTGTCTTCCAGGACTATTCTATGGCAAAGCAATTACATTCCACTTTTTGACCTCCACTGGGTATTCAGGAAAGCAAAGTCCATTTGTTTAAGGCAACAAGATCATTCAAAAGTCCATACTTCCAGATCCTGTACAACAAAGTCTTCTTTTTTGGACAGGATATCATTGTTGAATGTGTTGCAAGAGTTGCTCCGACCATGATACAAATCAGCATCTAACCATAATCCAAATTTGCCACTGTAAAGAAAAGAAAATTAAGTAGAAAGTTTCATTTGTTCAGTTGTAGACAAAAGTGCAGGAAAAAAATTGTTTTGCATTTTAATGTTCCAGTTATGTTAGTAAGAAGACCTATAAGCACCAAACTTCTTCAAGTAGGATAAGCACAATACATTTGGGTGATTTCTGCTGTTAATTTTTAACCAGAAACATGTTTTCTCTGATAGCAACCATTATTT
This sequence comes from Oxyrhabdium leporinum, assembly GCA_032468155.1. Classification (NCBI taxonomy): domain Eukaryota; kingdom Metazoa; phylum Chordata; class Lepidosauria; order Squamata; family Cyclocoridae; genus Oxyrhabdium; species Oxyrhabdium leporinum. The sequence goes on from JANHFL010002262.1 coordinate 23,486, forward strand.
TAAAAAAGAAAGAATATGCAAACATTAAAATATTGTTCCGGGTATTTAAACACATACTAATACCAAACTATACCAATAAGCCACATAGACTTCTAATAGAAGTCAATAGAATCAGGCAAGAATATTTGATTGTTTTATTCAAATGTCTGGACTACTGTTCAAAAGAACAGTATTTTTTATCCACTGGGTATTTATGTGTCAACGAAAAGCAGGAACTACAGCTAGTCCTTGTTTAACAATCATACATTTAGACTACTATTTGAAGTTAAGGCAGGATTGAATGAATGATATTCGCCCATTCCCCAAAATCACAGGCACGCATTCTGTGATCAAAATTCAGGTCCTTGGGGCAGCTTGCCCATAGTTACAAATGCAAGGGCATTTCAACTTCCCGGCCAGCGTATCTCTCTTCCATCTCTGCTCTATATCCTGCTCTGCAGCAGCTCTCCTCTGTAATGACAGTAGTGCTGGGACTGAATTAAGAGTGCCTTTAGCAGTTTCAGCCACCAATGCCCCAGGGCCTCTATTTCACTCCAGCATTGCTGCAGAGGAATGCAGTTTCAAGCCCCATGTTGCAGCGAACCAGCTGCGCGCCACACCAGAGCAACTCCCATTGCCCTGAACTCTAAAGGCCCTGCCATGCCCAGCTGACTTTCACCATCTTTCTTCTGCTCATGATGCTACAGAGGTCTTAAAAGCTTTCTAGAGGCTTTCCTAAGCTTTGTGAGAATAGTGCATCAAACTGAAGGAAAAAAGCCTGGTGTAGTCAGCAACTGCCTTGTAGAGAGCCAGGCCAGGCATGCTTCAGCAGTAGCAGAAGGCGGAAGGTGAAGGTCAGCTAGGTGTGGTAGGTCCTGCAGAGTGCAGCGTGATGGGGTCTGGTGGGATTTTGCTATGTGATGCTGCAGTGCCTAGCTGTGGCACAGAGTCTGAAGTATTACTTGGTGGCAGTGGCATTGGCACTGAAGTAGAGGCCCAGGGACGATCACCTGAAGACTATTGAAGGCACCAGGTCTCTACTTCAGCTCCAGAAATGCTTCTTTGAGGAATGCTGCTAAGCAAAGTGTTTAAAAACGGGGTGTTTTGTTTTGTTTTGTTTTTAAAAGGGGGGGGGGTTAAAATTAAAACCTCATCAAAAAAGCACAACGAAGAATTTTCTTCTTGAGCCAACTCAGAAAGCTCAGACTGCCCAAGGAGCTGTGGATATAGTTTTACCGAGGAATTATTGAATCTGTCATTTGCACCTCTATAACTGCCTGGTTTGGCACTGCAACCATACAAGACAGACACAGACTTCAATGGATGATTAGAACTGCAGGAAAAACAATTGCTACCAACCTGCCTTCCACTGAGAACCCGAATCCTGCACAAGCCAGAAAGAGGGCTGTGAAAATATCTACAGACCCTTCACATCCTGGACATAAACTATTTCAACTTCTATGCTCAAACTGACACTATAGGGCACTGCAGGCCAGAACAACTAGATATAAAGACAATTTTTCCCCCCAAGTGCCATCACTCTGCTAAACAACTAGTTTCCACAACACTGTCAAACTATCTAGTAAGGCTGTATTCTAGTCTTCTTCTCATCTTTCCTACTATCTATCTCCTTATCTTCTTATGACTATAACTTTGTTGCTTGTATCTTATGATTTATATTGTCTATTTAGTATCCTAGTATGATTTGTGATGAATGTATTTTTACGATGACTATGATCATGATTTATCACTTATTGTTTGTATGTGCACTGACAGCTTATGCACCGGAGACAAATTCCTTGTATGTCCAATCACACTTGGCCAATAAAAAATTCTATTTCTATTTGTAAAAGGGCAAAGATGGCAGGGCAAATGGGTAGGTGGGAGACTTAAACAAGAAGTAGTCATTTTCCTTGCTAAGGCTGGGGGGCTGGGAAGAACCAAATGGAGAATGGCTTGGATCAAGGTGAATCTTCTTCAGGTGGAATTTAGTTAATGTCATTGCTAATTTAGTTGGATTGTCATCGCTAAGCAATGCATTGTGCTTTATGACCCCATTGCTTAGCAAAGGATATTCCGATCCCGATTACTGTTGTTAACCAAAAACTACACATATGCACCCAACCAAATTTATTCATTGGTCTCTTAGAAAAATCATTTTTGAAGCATAGTTCGTTGGAAGCACACAGTTTTCACCAATACGATTCGTAATTTCAGAAATGTAAATAACTTACTCTCCACCACCAAGTTCTAAAGAAGTGACATCTCCATTGATAAAATAGGTGTTTTCTCCACTCCACTTAAAATCCTATGGGAAATAAGGCATTAATATTATTAAGGAAGATCATGCTAGCAAAGCAATGTGCACATTATCTTATTAGATCAGGAGGAACAAAATTGGGAAGAACAAAATAAAGAGAACTACACATAGTCCTTGGGTTACAACCACTCATTCAGCGACCATTCAAAGTTTACAATGGTGCTCAACAAGTGGTATTACAACTGGTCTTCAAACTTCCGGCAAGTTGCAGCACCCCTGTGGTCACATGTTAGCATATTTAGAGACCAAAGAAAAAACCCAACCAGATGAGCTAATTCTATAGATAGTCCTTAACTCTATGACCATTCATGCAGCAACACTTCAAAATTACAATGCTGCTGAAAAAAAATGAACTTACAACCTGTGTCTGAAATTACAGCCACTGTAATATCCCTATAGTCACATGATCAAAATCTGGCTGCTTGGCAGATGACCGGCACTTACAACCACAGAGGTACTGCAATCTTTCCCATCCACCAATCTGTCCACAATATCACCCACACCACAGCCACATTACGTAAAGCCCAGTTTCCCTCATTGCTCTGCACTCCATAAGCTCTGCCACACCCACCCACACAGACACACCATGGCTCACAAGGCATGCTTGGTTGTGTGCAAGACAGCTGCTGGATATACGAAGTCCCCATGACTCCATCCCTGATGGCCTTTCACAAGGCATAGAAGACCTGGATATAGGTATGCCTGGGCCTAGGAATCCAAGTGTGTGAAGTGATCCATTTCCTGATTATATTGACATCCATAATGATAATTATTCTTGGCTGCCATATATTTTACTCTTGTACTGTACTGTAATTGCTTTTAATGGGTTTATGATTGTTTATCACCTAGAGTCAGTTTTTGAGATAGGCAGCTATAGAAGTTTAATAAGCAAATAAACAAACAAGTGCTTGACTACTCCTGAATTATCCCACCACTCTTAGCTCACAAACTAATGTCATTGCATTCAAAGAGCATGCCAAACCAAAGCTAAACACACAAACACACACATCTTCAAAGTTTTAGCACAATGAGTAAATCACCTTCTTCTCATATAAAAGTTTTCAATTGTATCCAGAAACATACCTTGAAAATAGGATTGAATGTGTACAGAAAAGTTTCTCCCGTACCATAATAGTGGTCACTAAGTCTGAAAGCATGAGTTGCGTAAGCCCCAAATATCTGCCAAAATAATATGTAAAACAGATATAATTTTAATAGATAAGATAAAAACATATTTATGGCCAATCTACTAAGTGCACAAATTTAAATAATTCTGTATGTCACATGACTGCAGTTTAGAGGTGGAGGGAGAGATATGAATACTATCAGAAACCAAGAGCTTGTACATCCTTAGCTTCATCTCTCCATATTCATAATAAAACAGGCCAAATATACCAAATAACTTTTCATGTCATCCTGTGAATCAGACTTGGCAACTTTTAAAATTATATCATTCTCAATTAGCATAGGAACACAGTAACAGGTTGGAGAAGGCAGTGGAAAAAGAAACCAAAATCAATGTAAATGGTTTTTACAGCAAGAAACTCAGAGGATTTGCATATAACAAAGTATCTAATTTAGCCTTCTATTAGCCTAAAACTTTTTTTAAAAATTCAAAATCTTAGAGAGAAGGGGAGGGGGAGAAGGAGGGGGATGGGAAGAGAGATGCACAAAGAGAGAGAGAGAGAGATGCAAAAATAGAAAAAATTCTGGGAAGAGGGGAATAGAATTACCTGGTTGTCCATGTCTCTGATGACTAATAAAACTGGACTATCAAGAGAAGATGATTTACGATATAGTGTTTTCAAGCTGGTTCCATGCTCTTGTGTACTATAGACAAGCTTCCATGGATATCCCTGCACTCGAGCTGGGAAGGACTGAGCAAGCTAGAACATAAAAGAAAATGCTGTTCTTGAAAAGGCAACATGTTCCTTTTGTCAGTTATTATGAGTAAATTTGCTGTAAACAGTCTATCTTATATTCACTGATATGCAGTAACTGAAAAAATGTGGGAGGGGGGGGCTAGTCTGAACAACATGTACTTGTAATGACCATCACAAGAGTAAGGGACACATCATCTGATGTTGAATTAGGCAGTGAGGATTACTAGTATAGTTTTCCTACTGGATCAAAAATTCCATATATTTTTTTCATTTAAAATGTGGCTCCTTGGATTTGATGTTGCATTTTCAAACAAAAGGCAATCACAAATTTAGGAAAACTGTCTATCCTATTATCCTTGGAACAGAATTCTGGCCTCTAGAAAAGAGAGGAGCCTTGATCCTCTGCCAAGAAGTCTCTAACCTGGAGGAATCTTAGGTGAGATTAAGGCTACAGCAGTGACTAAAATTACATCCCCTGAAATTAATACAGAAGGGGTCAAAAATTTGCATAAGGCACAGAGAATGCAGGAAATCCATTTAAGATAAGGCAGCATTTAAGATAGCTTCTTGCTTTACAGTGAGGCACCAAAGGGAGGATGTGGTCTATGGTCTTTTTTACTTTTAAGAGGAGTGATTAGTGAACGGATGTCTGTTAGATAGCTATCCTTAATAAAAGTAATTTGTTATATATTGATGGCATTCCTTTCAGGGATGGCTCGTTTTCTTTCTGTAACTTACTTGCTGTATGGGTTCAGTTGTCTTCCTGTGAATAAAAGGACTTTTTACTTCTTGGGGTAACCTGATTGTACACCGTGGATTCAAAGTAGTGTTATAGGGACAGTGTTGTGCCAGCAAAAACTACAGCATTCAAGCTCTATTTGGAAATTTTTAAAAAATGGAGGTCTTTTAAAGCTAACGAATGTATTATTTATTTGTGAGCTACATTCCGTTTTAAAGGCTATCTCAAAACCATGTGCCATAATAAACAAGTTGTTTTTAAAGAAGATCCTTGTAGCAACAAACTAACAAAGCTAGCCATCATGAATTTTGAAGTACCATGACCAGGTCTGAGCAGCAAGAAATCATATCAGCGTATTACCTGTTCCACATGCATGTTTTCTAAAAGCGCACTTTGGTTTTTTAAGGTAGGCAAAGCATTATCTTCACCATCATCTTCACAGTAGCTGCAGACACTCTGTCGGCGTTTTGCCTCTTCTACAGTTATAATCTAGACAGATGAAAACGTTTTTACATCTTTCATAACAGTATATGAAAAGTTGATAAAGGAGAAAATATATTGTATGCAGCAGTGTTTCTCAACTTCAGTAACATGAACAGGTAAGGACTTCATGTCCCAGAAGCAGGCTGGCAGAGGAATTCTGGGAGTTGAAGTCCATATCTATTTATGCACTGAGGTTGAAAAACACTGCTACGCAGGGTGAAGGAATCATAAGAAAAATAACCTCAAATGTGCCACTGCTGAAGCTCAAGGGTTTTGTTGTAGAGGTCCTGACGGAACTCATAAAAACTTTTACAATAAATTAGGACAAAATTTAAGGAAGTTGTAACAAGCTGTCAAACAGTTTGTACAATGGCTTGCCAATCCCGCTGCACTACAAAATAGTTGTGTAAACATGTAAAGTTCAGGAAGCCTGCAGGTATCAAAAAAAGGAGATCAGGAAGCCTGCAAGTATCAAAAACTTTGAGCTAAGGGAAGGAAATAACTTAGTCTTCAGCCATAGCATCCACATCTTTAATTCTGTTCACATGATAGAATTAAACATAAGAACTTCTATAACATCATTTAAATTGTTCATCTCTTAGACATTTTTCTTTCTTTTCAGCAACAGCAACTTTATCACTGCTATTTGAAGTAACCAATCATGTAAGCAGTGATTAAGTAGTACCATGAACAGGAGAACCAGTTTATACAAAACAACACTTAAAAGAAATATTTAAAGTTAATATTTTAAAATATTATTATTCACATGCCATTTAAAATACTTAGTTTCAAATGTGGCTATGAAGAAAACATTCAGGCACATTTCTAAATTGAAAACATTTAAATAAAATATTATTAGCTTTATTATTAGCTTTATAACACTGCTATGTCAATTCTTGTCATTGAATACAATGATGAGATTACAAGACATAGACAGTGTCCTTATTTAGATCACAGCCTAATATTGCCAAATATTGTCAATTGGTATTTGAGCATCTGATTGTCATGTTGACATTTCTTGACAATGCTACACAGCTTTTTTGATCTACTAGATAAAACTAATCCAGAATAAGATGCCTTAAAAGGTAAGGCTGCAGTATTACTCATTATGTATTCCATAAAAATGTTCTACAATAAGACTTTTTAGAGAAAATTATTATGATGACCAGAATTTATTTTCTATCATTTTATGGAGTATCCTCCAAAATAACCATTCATACAATTACATCAGATGCTAATTTATTATATACTATCATCCTATAGACTAAGTTTCATTTCATTTGAAACATAAACTGGCATTATTTTTAATCAATTGATTTAGTTTATCATTAAAGTTTTTCAATATTGAAGAATTGTAGTATTTTTAATTATTCAGAGGACTTATATTCCACCTTTCCATTTCTGTAAAGTGCCCACAATGAGTTATATGAATAATAACATCAGTTACTAATCAACAATGGTGATCAAAATATTAATATAAAATAATTAGAAAAGCAGTATATAAGAACAAAGAGGAAGTTAATGTATTTTCCAATCTGGAAAAAAAATATGAACCAAATTTAAGCAATTGCATTTCAAAGACAGAATAGATTTTAGGTTAAAGGTAATTCTACTCCTCAACTAAAAATAAAACAATGATCAAAAGAACCGACATGAAAAATACTTCATAATAGGAAACAATAGGAAAATGAAAGAATGAAAATAATCAGGATCAGGAATACATTTTGAAGCTATTTGTATATACTCGGCGACCAAACTGTAAGTCCTACTAATCCCAACAGGACTGATTTGAACTCAGAAATTCAAAAGAAAGAAATTCAGAAGCATGTAGCATGAAACCAAATAAGCTGCCTTTCCTGAAAAAGGTGATATGCAAATTATCTTAACATTCTCAGGCACATGCTGAACAAATCAGTAAACATAAGCTTCTTCTGAAATTGCCTTTCCATTCTGCATATGAACTTACAACTCTTCCATGTGCTTTCAATTCGGTGTTTTGTTGCTAACGAACAAAAGAACTGGGAGAAAAGTCAGAAGAGATTTCAGTAGATTTTCATACCTGCACAAAAGGTTCCTGTTCCTCTTCAGGCCTAGCACAATACAGAATCTGAAAATTCAAAGCCATTCGCTTAACTCTCATTTTGTTTAGTTTCGCTCCTTTCCCTTTTGCTCAGAAAAAGACACTGTTGCTACTTGCTTGGAGAAGGAATGAAAGCATGCAGTCTACATACTTCCTTGAAGAATTAACTTTCGTTTTCCCTTGTATATGACAAAGAGTAACCTGGCAACCTTAAATTCATCAGAGAAACTGCCATTGAAATGTGCTCAGGCAGCTGCTGCAGCTAATTTACAGATAGTATCTTGATTATTATTTTGAAATTAATTTTCATTCACTGATTTGTGAAGACCAGGCTTACTTATTACTGGTATTGTTCTTCCATCTGATTGAACAGGCTTAGTTATCGTTACTGTATAAATATTTTTTTATTATGGTCACTGACCAGAATTTCAAACAAAAACACATTAAAAATAAAGTAAAAACAAAATAAGATAAACTATTACAATTGGTGGTGGGTTCATCAGTAGATAATAAAAGTCTGTCTGATTGTACAGGCAGTACAATAAAGTTTAGCTATATTGAAGGAAACCTAGCATTATTTAAGATAAATTATTTTCCTGACAACTACAGAAATGTTCCTGATCACATTTATGAATCCCCCTACAATATAAAAATGCTTACTAAATTGCAGATTGTATCCAGACATCAAAGTAAATAAATATTTACTTTGCTGCTATAAGTTGCTCAATTTTTGGCCCTTTTCTACAAACCACAGTTAACTAAGCCTGAATAGCCTTGCCTGTGACTTATTACTATGGATAATAGTAGTTTGTGATTTAATAAGTCAAAATTAGAAGCCACTGTTTCTTTAGGTGAGACAGCCCTGTTTGGAAAGAAAGCAACCAATGTTTCTGGTTCACAAATCAGGCTATGTGGAGGTTTGTTTAAACTCTACAGATTTTTTTAATACATTTTACGGTATTCTGAATAAAATATCTGGCTTTAAATTAAATAATGTAATACTCCACTACCTTTAAGAAACTACTCCTATATTAAACAATAATAAAACAATAAAAAATACCGTACTAAGTTAATGTTCAACATTCTTCATACACACGAAGGGTTTTTTTTCAAGAACTGCTTTGTTCCAGCAAACTTTAGTTGCTATCAATAATATAAAATACAATCAGCATCTGCCTGGCTAACACCTTCATCAGGAATTTACAGATTTTATAAAAGAAAAAGAATGTTAGGTCTTCCTCCCATCACACCCAAAATACAGCTGTTCAATTGGAGCTCTTTTATGTGGGCAATCAATGTAACTTTGTTGTTGTTGAGTCAATTTTCCTTTGAGTCAAGCTTAACTTTGCGTGTCCCAAAGGTAATTTTTCAAGAGGCAATTGGACTTTCTTTTTTTCCCCTTAAAGACGTTTTGCTTCCATCCAAGAAACTTCTTCAGTTCTGAAGTCAAGAAGCTTCTTGATGAGAAGCAAAGCGTCTTCAAGGAAAAACAAAGAAAGTCCAGTTGCCTCTTGAAAAATCACCTTTGGGACAACCATGACCTAGATGACTGAGAATCCCCATAGATACTTAATTCTAGGTAACTTCATGAATAAATCCACTTGCTTTTCTTGACATGAATAACTGATTACAGAAGTGGTTGTGGCCAACTGTTGAGAATGGCAGATAGTAAAGTTTTTTTTTTAATGGTTGTTTTATTGTAAATCTTATTAGCAAAATTAGACAGCAGAGATATCAAGCTTACAGGTTTAAAATTTAATAACTGTAGGAGTTTGATGTGACCATAAAAATATAAAGGCACATATTGCTTTTATTGCTTTGTGTAATTTTAACTACTTTGTATTTGCTAACTTTGATTGTTGCTAGGCTGCAACCTGGGGAAGGATTATACCTTGTTTGCAATATATTGACACAAAAACTATGTTTTCTTTTAAGTGTCTGCAAGAAAAACTTGTTATATGTTTCAGCGTTGCAACATTACTGGTTATACTAACTACCTTAAAATATATTTTCAGGTTAAGGATGCTGGTTGGGGGCTACAGTCCAACACAACTGGAGGACACTTGGAAAGGTTCCTCTTTTCATAATTACAGCATTTGTCCATAGTCTGTATTTATGACAACATAAAGAGTATCCCCATGAAAACTAACCCCATCTATTCTTAGCAAATAGAAGTTAGTTCTAATATCTTAAACTAAAACAAGACTAAATCAGACAACAATTATACACATTAAAAAAATCTGCCTGGATTTTGATGATGGTTTATACAAACACAGAATAACTGATCAAACTTATGATACCAAAAGATGGCTTAACTCCACCCAAAAGAATGAGCAAAGGAGATAGCTTAGCAACTTACATTCATTTTTAAGTTTCTGAATAGCCCAGTAACTTTTTCTGTACTTCTCATTCTCACCCATCAATTCATCTCATTCTCACCCATCAATTCATCTCATTAACAAAATATTGTGTTCTCTCTCTCAGATCACATTCGCTAAGTAAGTTGCACATGTTTCCCCAAACTCATGTTTTTTCAATATTTTTTTTCAATTCATTAGAGCATAACGTACAACTACCACTAACTATGCTATTTTCATAATCATATACACCAATCTAGGTAACACCATACTTTCCTTCTAGCCCTTAATTCATAATTAAATTTCACTTCCATTCATGTGCTGATCATCGCCACTCCACAAATTAGGAAACTTTCACTACATTCTATTTCCCTTTACTCTTATGTTCATCAGTTCAAGAGATATCTATTTTTCTTCATTTCACTTGTTACTTTATGATGTCTACTATTCATAAGTCACAAGCTTTGCTGTCACCAGATCTGCTCATGGACATTTTCCTTTGCCACCCATCATGATTTGGGTCAATCGAAGTTTTCATGTAAAACTTTATTAATAAGAAAAAGAAAGAGGAAAGTAGATTTCCAGTCTTAGATATACCTATGTTGTATGACTAGGACGCAGGAAGTTGTTTCATATACTGGTTTACAATTTATATAATAAAAGTAAAATGAATTGAGGACTTGGAGCTACAAAAACCTATTAAGAATGAGACTGAAATATAATTGATCAAAGAGGAAGAAAAATAAGATTGAAAGAAAACTGATGATATTTGGTGGGGCAGGAGGACATTTTCCCAAATGAAACTAATAGTAGTTTGAGTGAAATTTATTTGATAAACTCCTATCTTGAAATTGAACAATATGTGACAAGGAACTTTACTTTTGGCTCTGGGAATATTAATTCACTAAGCAAAAGATATTTCAGTAATCCTGAATCTTGTAAAATGGAGATTAATTAACATTTAAGAAACAAAACACTCACCTCCCAGCTTTTTGTTGAGGGTTCACTGAAGAAATTGTCTATCATGTCAAGCTCCTCCTTTTCCACCACCACAAAACCCTGTTCCTTAGCTTCTTTGCCATATACATCTGGAGACCATTGTACAAAAAAGGTATACAGATGATCTACCCTGTCAAAGAAACAAACAAAAAGTTAAGAGCTCTAAAAACAATAAAATGGAGGATGCAAATTCACTCAATTGCTAATCAAGTTTACCATCTGTCTAAAAATTTTGCTCAAGCATATCATTCTACCAGAGCCAACATTGTGGAATTTTACCCAGGAGCTTTGGAGCTAATATTTTTTATTGGCTGGGGACCAATAGCTACTGGGAAATGGCAGCTCATGCTTTCTTGCAACATAAGATGAAATCATACCAGGGATAAATCATTCTAGTTCCAGCCATCAGCCTACAAGCAAAGATCTTTCTCTTCCCTCCTCCAAGTGCATTTTGGTTTCTCCTATGAACAGTGGTTACTCAAGACTGGGAGTTATATATATATTGTGCAGAAACTATTTTCTATATAAACATCAATAGTAAAGTGCCATATTAGTGCACAAGTAAACTAATATATTCTGACAATGTCAATCTACTCATTTTTTCATCAACTAAAGCTATGCAGTTCTTCTGAGCCAACTCTGCAGAAAAAACACTATATCATAAAGAATAAATTACTTAAGTTTGACAGACAGCGGTCAGCCCATTTAAAGGACAAATTCTCAGAAAAAGAAAACTATCAGCCTAGAGAGATTGTGGGAAAACAACCTGTAAAATTGACAAACTATAAATATTGTAATTCTTTGCAGCTGTACTTGCACTTCTAACTAAATTTGATAGCAGTGAATAAAGAGAGCTAAAATCCTACACGAAGACAATAGAAATACAAAAGCCAGTTTCCCATAAAGTTTTGTAATAGGGTGACACTGTGGTTTATATTGGCCCAAGATGAAACTTTATCATTCTATTTCCAAAGCTTAACTTAACATTGTTACCATTATCAAAGGCTTTCAGGTTAGAAATGCTAAGCAACACCACCAGTCAAAACAACCAAATGACCTGGACTGACAACCTTTACACAGTCTCTCTCCTAACTCTAATATCTGTACACAAATAAGCTTCACCAAGGCTCATCCCAGGCAATAACAAAGCACTGGGCCTTGTTCTGCCCAGCAACACAAAGTAGCCAATGGAAACCCAGCAAGGTATCACCTTTGCACAAAACTGTCAGCAAAGAGGCATCTCCCAAAAATATGGATTTAGTTTCAATATTTAGGGGCAGTTAGTCTTGACTTCTGCAGTTATTAGTCCAAAAGGGTGAGTGATAAAAATGCAGCGAACAGTTGCTATTAAGACATTCCTCAATATTATCTCATTAACTAATTTTCTTATCTATTATGGTGTTTTGCTGAACTAGCAGCCTTTAATTTGCCTCTGTTTTTGTAATACTTTCCTATAACTACCCTGTTTCTGCAAAAACATGACCCACCCAATAATAAATCCAATCCTAATTTTTGAAGGGTGGGCCTAATGTTACCCCTACCCCGAAAACAAGCCCGGGGGGCATGGCCAACATGAGTGGCAGCGTGGGCACGGGGAGGGGGAGCTTGCAGGGTCCTGGGATATGCTGAAGGCTCGGAGTGGAGCCGTGTTTTGCGAAAGGTAGGAAAATGGGGAGGGAGAGGGAGAGGGAGCTTGAGGAATGGATGACAGGCAGAAAAATTCCCCTTCCCATTTTCCTGCCATTCGTGAAAAAGGGTCCAGTTTGGACACACCGGCGCAGCCGCTCACAGCAGGATGCCAGCTGTACCAGTATGATAAAGCTCACTGAGATGCTGCCATTCATGACTGCAATCCCACAACAAGCCTTGCAGGGTCCTGCTCCAAGAGGCTGCGCCGGTATGACAAACCTCAAGGCGGTGCCGTAGCTCCTGCTCATGGCTCGCTTGAGTTACAAACAGCCCAGGGAATTTTTGTGGCCTTTATGTGGCCGGGATGCCTGCAGAATCCCTGCCTTCTGAGTTGGGCAAGACACAGCATTTGGGCTCTGGTACATTCTTGTCCTCCTGGGCGGCCACAGTGCATCCACAGCATGTCCAGCTCATCGAGTCTGGCCTGCTGCACCTCAAAAAAAGTAAAACTCTCCTCAAAAATAAGCCCAAGGACTTATTTTCAAGTCTAAAAGAAAATAAGACTCGGTCTTATTTTCTGAGAAGCATGGTAGCTATAAGAGTTTTATTTTACTTTATAGTTTTAATTCCTGTTAGGTATTGTAATTGTTGAGCATTGTTGTAATTGTTTTCTTCAAAAAGAAATTAATAAAAATTGACATAATAAATATAATTAAAATTATAACAAAAATCAGAAGAGCATTCTGACACATCTTTTCTCCTAGGCGCATGTTTAAGGCACAAGTGTACTTTAAAATGCCCTGATATTACCAGCGACTTTAAAAGAGCCTGCAAGATAACCCTTATCAGGTACATATATTACATTAATGAAAATGTAAAAACATTAGCTTATGTTGTTCCATACTACTCTTACTAAGGGTTTCAGCAACGCACTTTTTGCAACGCACACTGAATGTTCTAATGCTCAACTAGAAGCATAAAAGAAAGCCTGTGTTTCTTGTTCAGATATATAAACTGCATGGATTGATAGAAAATTGGCAAAGGCTGAAAACTAACTTTTCAATAATAGCCATACTTAGTTCATCTCAGAAATAAAATGTATATACCATGTCCAGGCTCCCTAATATTATTTTAGGGGCCAATTTGATTTGGTGGTTAAGGCACCATGCTAGAAATAGGGACATTATGAGTTCTAGTCCCACCTTAGACACAAAACTAGCTTGGGCCAGTCACACTCTCTCAGCCCTAGGAAGCAGAAGGCAGTGGCAAACCACTTCTGAAATCTTGTCAAGAAAACTTCAGGGACTTGTCCAGGCAACTACCAGGAGTCAAGACTGACTTGAAGGCACAAAAATAAGTATTACTTCACCCTTTAAAGGCATTTGTAGCAGTTTCTACATTTCAATATTTTTAAAGCTTCATACAGAGTGATAACCAAACAGAACTATAAACTATCAATCTTCCTTTACAGCAAGAACATGCAAATATAGCATAAAGCAATATATTTATACTCACTCTGCAATACTGTTAACATTCCCCATTGCAAGAAACACAATGAAGGATCTTCAGTCAGCTAGGTCAGATGCAATTGTATAACTGGGTCAACAGGAATATTTGAACAGAAGCCCTTATAAAGCACAAGTCTTTAACGATTACTACTCCTTAAGGTATGTGCAAAAAGATAAGGAGCATTCCTTAACAAGTATACCTATTTCACAATCACAGTGCAAGAGTGGTCAAGCCACTGTTTAATGCAGTTTCATTATCTGAGCTAATGCAGTACTATTCTGCTACATGTCTAAAGTCACAATCACGGCAAAAACATCCAGCAGCATACAGCTGCAGTTAGGACATATTGCACGTCATTGTAATACAAATCATCTAAACTGCTATGTGATTAGTCAGCAAACTTGTCAGCTACCTAATATCATTTCCAGAGTGTGTGCTATGTTGAAGAAAAAAAGAACACTCGGGAAACCTCTTAAAAGATTAACAAACTCTAGCCAAACGTTCATTGCGCACTTGTGAAAGTCCACTTGTGAGATTTCATCAAGTGGCTATTCTGTTGTAAATATTCTTAAAATCTCTTAACACACTGTAATGATGAGAGGACTGAAATGTAACAAGAGACATGTAAAATGTAACACGTGCTAAGAGAAATGACATATATTACTAAAGAACACTTTTGAACAATTCTTAGATGACAAATGAAATATGAAACACACATCAATAGAAATGCTGGAGAACATTACAGAAAATTGTAATAGCAATAGCACTTAAGACTTATATACCGCTTCATAGTGCTTTACAGCTCTCTGTATGTGGTTTACAGAGTCAGCCTATTGCCCCCAACAATCTGGGTCCTCATTTTACCGACCTCGGAAGGATGGAAGACTGAGTCAGCTGTTCAGAATCGAACTCCTGGAGTAAGTAGTGAGTTAGCCCTGCATTAATGTATTCTAAGCACTGCGCCACCACGGCTCTTACACTGAATGTTCTCAAGACGGGGGAAATCATCACATTTTTTTCAAGGACAAATGACTATTGTTCAAGTTTATTTTAGATGACTTCATCAACAAAAGCATGCTTTTGATAGATGGTCACTGGGTTTCTGGAAACACGCACACACATACACATTTTGGAAAGGACCCAAGAAGCTTTTCATGAAGACCTTTAACATACCTTTCTCGAGGGACAACAAACCAGTATTCCGGTTGCTTTCGTCTTTTATGATAATGTTGATCCATCACAGCTGACTGGGAAATGAAAGTCTTCCTCATAGGTGTGCCCACTTTGATGCACAGAAACATTGGTGGGGTCTTGCTTTTTTCCTCTTTTGAAGGAAGCATATCTGAATTCAAAAGATGGTCCAGTCACAAAATAACCAACACAACAGATTAATAATGTAACAAATACTTACATAGAAATACCAATAAGTTTGATAATAAATCATATCATCCAGTTCTTCTACATAACAATCATTATGTTGCTAATCAATAAAATTGAGGAATTTCTAAAATAAAAAAAAATCATAGAAAATATAAATGGATTCTTCTTTCTGCTCCAGAGCTATATGAGGAATATTGGTGAGAGTGTGTGAGAAGCCTATCTCAATGGCTACTTCTTAAGTCATAGTTGCCTACTAAGAAAAATTTGTGGGATTCCATCTTCACTCTTTCATTATCAAAATTTTCAAATGTTATGCCTGCAACTTGATGCATGTCAGAGGTTTGTGTTCTTTCTTCAGGAATTCTATCTGTAAAAGTATTTTTAGATACAGAGAGAGAAAGAGATTCCCAACAAGATCCTATATTTGTTTTGCAGCAAGACCTTAGAAAAAGTTATTGTCATGACAACCCTAGAAATTAAAGCACTAAGAATTCATCATATGTATACAGAGAAATTAGCAAGAAGTAACACATTCAGCAACTGTTATGGTTTAACGTAGGTCTAACAGCAAAAGTATGATATCAACCAATGTGGAATAGTAGAATCATCTCTGAAGAAAAAGTCCTGAGTGACTGAAAGGTTATCTTTACTTCTGGGTGTTTGGTTAGCCTTAACAACATAGAAGACAGAGCTTAATATAAGAAAAACATGATTGTGTGGTACAGCACAATATGTACAGGATGGGTATCAGGCTGAATCAAATATTATTCACTTTATAAGGAAGGTAGACAAAGTGAAAACAGGAATTTAGGTTAAAAAAATAATAAATATGGCTT
This sequence comes from Oxyrhabdium leporinum, assembly GCA_032468155.1. NCBI lineage: Eukaryota > Metazoa > Chordata > Lepidosauria > Squamata > Cyclocoridae > Oxyrhabdium > Oxyrhabdium leporinum. The sequence goes on from JANHFL010002262.1 coordinate 39,680, forward strand.
ACCTTCAATGGGCACTTGGACTCTCTGCAACAGCCATAGTCTGACTTCAGAGTTCTTGTCTAGATGAGATGTCAAAAAAGGAGTATCTAATCCTTCACATGTTTTTTTCTCTGCTGCTACTGAGCCAGCTTCCAACAAAGGCTCATTTCTTACAACTGAGCAGGATTCAAGTCCTTCCTTTTTGACAGCAAGAACTTCAGTGGATTGGGATTTTGAAGAGCTAAGTGTAAGATCTATGCCCGCAGGCATATTGTTCTTTTTTTCCTTGACTTCATCTTCATCCTTAGGCAAGTAATCAATAGGCGATGGTTCATCTTTATCATGATTGAGATAAAATTCAATAAGCTTGTCTTTATTCAACTCTTTGTTTGCATCCAAATTCATCTCTATCTTATTAGTTGGTGAACTTGCACCCTTGTTCATTTCAGGCATTACATCCAGCTTTTCGCAGGTATCTAGATCTAGATCGTCCTTAGAGAGTTTATGCTTTACCCCCGATGAATCTAACACTGGTTGCTCATAATTGTCTTTGTTACTTGCTTGCAACTGAACTTCCTTTTTTGTTTTGCAGTGATCTGTGTGAAGATCAACTGATCCAGCATCTCTACAATCTATTTTACTATCCATCTGCAATGAGGTCTTGTCTACCTCAATAAAGCCATCTTCCTCCAGAAGGGAATTGGCTTTGGTTAAGTCCAAAGTGATATTTGATAGAGAACATTCTGCAGTATAAGTTTTCAAAGTCACCTGTTCTAAAGACTCAGGAGTAACAGAGTCCTTTGGTGTTTCTACTGATCCAGATGTGACTAGGGGCGGACTTCCAGAAGGCTTCAGGACTTTGAAATCTGAAGACTTATCTTTGTCTGAATATTTTATTGGTGTGGAATTAGGAGCCACCAAATTGTCTGGTTTCTGTTGCTTCTTTTCTTTGTTCATGGATTTAAATTTACTAAAAGGATTGATGTCCTTCTCAGAGGCAAGATCTTCCCATTCACCGGGCCTGTACAGAGGACAAAGATCCTTTGGGATATCGCTGCCAGGACAAGTGGTAGGGGGTATATGGAGTATTAAAAATGGAGAACAAAATGAAAATAAATGAGAATACATAAACAAATTAACTTAAATACTTAAAATAATTAAATAAAATTCAAATATGAACACAAAAGAGGTATCAACTGAAATGTACCAAAACAACATGGAAATAACATGAATTAACCAAACAACTTCCTTCAAAATAAAATGAAAGTCAATTAAAATAAAGTAATTATAAAGTTGAAATAATTGTGGAAGTAGGAATATCAATTTATCTGAAGCAGCTTATAGATACCTTCAAAGAAGGACAAAAAAGAACCTGAGGAGGCAAGGGAAGCAAACAAACTTCATCTCATCCTGAGAATTTTTTTTTACAACATTGAAAAAAAAATGGCAGCAGGCATAAAAAAATAATTTAAGCCTATAATAATAAAATATGTTTAATTTTAGTTATAGATTTATATAGCAGCCCAACTGACATGTGACCCAGTCATGAAATCTTAACTGTAGCAACCACTACAACAAGCGCATACAAATATGTTTTTATTAAAATGTCTGGAATTTTAAATCAGGTTAACTGTCCAATTTTACTAGAATCAAATAAAGCCATCTAAAAATAATAATTAAAGATATCTTCAAGTCAGAGGAAAAAACCCATTGCTTCCTCAATACTCATGCTTCTTGGTAATTGTTCTAAAAAGTACGAGCATTTGTCTCCAGTGAAAATGACTATTTGATTATAGCTCGCTCTTGTAATATCTCCAATCCTAGAAGTTAACTTCAGTACAATAAAATTTAAAAAAAATCTAAGACAACTGATTTCTCTGTTGTTTTATCTTACACTAAAACTTTATGGATGAAGCAATTAATGAAAACATGTTGGTGCTTCTATTTAAGAAATCAGACACCAAAAAGTTAATTAAAATAACCATTAAGGAGAACAATAAGAAAATAATAACTAAAATCACTTTTTAATATAATTTTCCTCGCCTAAAGAGGACAGATAAGAAGACCCATTCAAACAACATGAAGGCTTTGGGTGTGTTGTTGGGTTATTGTTGTTTTTTCAGAAATCAAAAATAATTTCTTTCTAGCACTGAAAATCATAAAGTTATCCTGGATCCCCTTTTTTCTGCTTATCAGTGTATTTCCAACAAAGTAATAGCGGGAAGTTACTCCCCTTCCCAGAAAATGATTTCAAGATCTGCTTTCTGACAGGAAGATCCATCATATATCTCCTCCTTACAGCCCTTAGCCAAGAACATTCAATTTAATTAATGGCATGGGAAAGATACAATAACATGCAAAAGTTAGCTCAGTAAATCTATACTCTCTGCCAGTTCTCTGGAACATCTTTGTCATTCTTGGTTTCCTGCTTTTTGGCAGCTTTTATTCTGTTTAGAATTCTTAACTGCTCAGTTTTCATGACCTTTTTGGGAAGTATAAAATTCTAACACAGAATATTTTACCTACTGGTTTTACACAGCTTGTAAAACAACTTTTCATGTTAACAATTACACCATTAGCAAAACATAACTAATGTATTAGAGAACAATAATATCAAATAAAGCCACTTTGGTCTAGTGGTGAAGGTGCTGGCCTAGAAATCAGGAGACTGTGAGTCCTAGGTTCCACTTTAGGCATGAAAGCCAGCTAGTAACTTTGAGCAAGACATCCTCTCTCAGCTCACCCCACATTACATGGTTATTGTTGTGGGGAAAGAGATGAAGAGGAAAGAGTACTATGCATGTTTGCTGTCTTGAGTTACTTATAAAGTAATAAAGGTGGGATTTTAAAACTTCTGCCATTTACAAAACATAAAAACTCTTTTTTTAAAAAACATTTTCTGCCAAAAATAGTATTTGGGCCTAAATTTGCATTGTCATTCTACACTCCTTTCTTGTCAGATGGTGTTTTGCTCCGCAATTTAACAAGCTTCTCCTTTTCCTTGCCAGCTGGTTGAACGTTATATATACACCTGGTAATGGTCAAGCACAATCAACAAAGAAAACACTTCTTACGAGGGAAGGGCATCTTTTATCTTCATGTGAGAGATATCGTTGTAGAGGGCAATCGAAACTACCTCATCCATGGGACATTTGAGCCCATACTCTTCACAGCCGTTCTCAATGACAACAGGGTCTGACTTATGAGGATCAAACATGATGGTGTTGGGAGTGACTAACATGACCCCTCCAACGACTCCCTTGAAAAACAAAACAAAAATAAGTAGACCGTTAGTACTTACACTCATCATATCCACAACTGTCACAACATGACATTGCAATGTACCCTCTGTGTTTTTTATACTCCCTTTCTTCTCTAATGTAATCTTGTTTTCTTCCCAAGTGCTCAGTGAGGAGGAAGAGGGGAAGGGGGAGAATCTCAGCTAAAATTGAGCCAAGATAAAAGAGTTTCAAAACACATCTATCTTCAGCAGACAAGGCCATAGTTATAAAAAGGGATCAAGGTATTTAACTTTCAATCCTTGGTTGCTGTGAAACAGGAGCTACAGCTTGTTAATTAACGAGAGTCAAAAGGAAGATTCACAAGACAATCCAAAACATTTTCTGATTTGGGCTGCAAGATCCAGCTTTAATTGATTTCAGTTCTAAGATGCAGAATTCCCAGTAGGAACTTTGAGTGGCTCTAGGATAGAGAAGCCATTTAAACGGCTCTGATTGTGCATCTTAACTATATATTACATATATACTCGGGGAGAAAAAAGCCATAAGAAATACAGACTTGGAATTAGACAAAGAGAATGTTGGTTAGAGAACATTATGAGAATATAGATGGAACAACACTCTCTTCTCTTCACAGCGGCTTTTAGATCACTTACTTTTCTTTTGCTTACATGTATACACAAAAATTGAGATAACAAGAGGGGAAAATAGTTTTAGGTCTTAATCACCCCAACAAAAGTATCTGAAGGTTCTTTTTCCAAAACAATTTCAGCCTAGCTTTTCTTTGTCTTAGAAATCTTAATCACCCCCAAGGAAAATATTTGAAGGACCCTTTTCTGAAAACAATTTCAACCTAACCTTTCTTTATCAACAACTTTATCAAGGAAGCTCAGAATAGTCACAGAAGGCTGGGAATACAAATTGTCTATTAAAAAAATATAATCTATGATCACAATTAAAATGTTTTATATCTGTGATATAAAGACTCCAAACAATTAATAAAAGTTTATTAAAAAGAACAACACTGGAGGCCAGTTTAGCTCTTGATTTCCAAAGTGCTGCAAGAGATGGTAAATCAGTGGCGTTATAAGAGGTATGACTGAAATATTTTTGGTGCAGTACTAAGAGTATTATTAATATTAGTTGAAAAATACCAAGAATGCCCAACAGAAGTAAGTATGTGCTTCATTGATTATAGAAGGGTCTTCCACTGTGTTGATTATGTCAAGCTTAGAAAAATGAGACTCCCAGAACATTTCATTGCCCTTGGCAATGGTGAAACAGACTGGCTGCAGGTTGGCTAAGAAATGAGACAAGCCTGCCTATTCTCCCTTTATTTATTCAAACTACATGCTGAATACATACAGAGGGAAGCTGGATTGGAAGAAGATGAGCATGGTTTTAAAACTGGAGGGGAAAAATATCAGTAACCTGTGTTATGCAAATGGTACTACTCTGATAGCCGAAAATGCAAATGATTTGCAAGTTCTAGTCAAGGAGCCCAGTGAAAAAATTAGATTAAGATTAAATGTAAACAAGACCAAACTAATGGCAATGGGTACAACAACCAGCCTTAGAATTGACAATTAAGATATTAAAGTGATGGATAGTTTCTGCTTTTTAAGATCCACTATCAACACTAAAGGAACCAACATTAAGAAATACATTGCAGGCTAGCACTTGGAAGTGTAACCACGAAGGCTTTGGAAAAGATATTCAAAAACCACATTGTACCTATACATACATAGACCAGGGTCATGCAGGCAATGGTTTTACCTGAACAAACTATGGAAATGAGAGAAACAGGATAGAAAGAGTAGTTTTCAAACACGGTACTGGAGAACAATCGTGAGACAGCTAAGATAACAAATAAATGGAACACTGAACAAATCAATCAAACCTGGCTAAATCTTACTTCAGACCCACCTCTCTGGTGCAGGGTTGGGAAAGATAGAAGAAAAGAGAAGAAGAAAATGCCTAGAGCAAGGTGGATGAATTCAAGTACAGTGTTGATGGGTGTACCACTGAAAGACCTAAAGAACTAGGTTAAGAACAAATCACCATAGAGAAAAACTAGTCACATGGAAACTAAAAGTCAACACCAATTAGCACACAAGCAGAATGGCTTTTTACTGTCATTTCTACCCTTAAAACTCACTCCAAATTGCTCCAAAATTTTCTATTTAAGAAAAAATTATGGACCGCGCTTAGCTGAAAATGATGGTAGCTTGCCTTCTAGAGGCATCTCTTCTGCCCATGCAATCAACTGAATAGGATCTATTCTTTCCAGGTCCCATTTACTCAAGAATGCCATCTTAGCTATTTTTGTTTTTTGACCCCACTCCTTGCAACATTCTTGCCTCCTGGAATTCAGAAGACTGGTTAAGCCTTTGATTTTCCTTCTCAATCAGGAGGTTTAGGGTTAGAATATGAATTCTATAACCCAATCTACCATATCTGAAATGAACAATTTCTTGGTGCTAAAATAAGAAGCAAGTGGGGGGAGCTTCTTAAATTATTTCAATGGACAATTTTAAAGGTGCAATCAAAACAAGATTACCAGTTAATGCCATTTATGTTAGGGATCTATAGCATAGCTTCACTTGGTTAGTACCATGATGTTCTTTTGAATCTTGTTGCAAGACAAATGCTCATTAAAGGTCTGCTCCTTTCTAGGATTTGGTGAACATACCTGTTTCCCTGAAAATAAGACCTAACAGGAAAATAAGCCCTAGCATGATTTTTCAAGATGCTCATAATATAAGCCCTATCCCAAAAATAAGCCCAGTTAAGATTTTCAGTCAAACGAACGCATTTAGTGCTGTATTTCCCCAAAAATAAGACCTAACTGGAAAATAAGACCTAATGCTTCTTTTGAAGCAAAATTAATATAAAACCCAGTCGTGTTTTGGGGAAAACACAGGTATTTCCAGATTAATATATCATTTGGTATACTACTTTGTAATTGGTCTTTTACATAGGAAGCAAATCTGTTGGAAATTATCCAAATTCTCTACCTTGCCATCTGTGAAGTAACGGCAATTCATTTTTAAAAACTTATATACAGGTTCATCTTCCTCTGAGGTGGACGACGTAACTCTCTGAAGTGGTCTGCAAGCCCTTCTTGCTAAATCAGCATCCTTCAAAAATAAAATTAGACAAATAGCAATGGCTTAGAATAGATCTTAAGTTAGGAGTTCATTCTACTCCCCCCCGACGTCCCGTGCGGTCTACTCCCCCCCGACGTCCCGTGCGGTCAGACAGAGAGGGCCTGCTGGGGGTACCATCGGCGGCGAAATGCCGACTGGTGACCCCCAGAAGTAGAGCCTTCTCTGTG